>JALLOV010000100.1:0-14135 GCA_036939655.1 Thalassiosira allenii | reverse complement strand
TGCAAATGCACCAGTGCATGATGATACCGCCAGCAGAGCTCTCTGTGCGCGCCTTGTTGACACCCCAACCTCCCCAAAAAAGAGCAGACCAGCAAAGCTTCTCATGAAATTTCCATCTCCTATGCTGTACTGCTGAAAGGCTTTGCATTCCCGAGGATCGTGCTTCGGCAATTTCAACGAGGCCATTGGTGCGGCAGTCGAACTTGGTGTCTACACCAACACCAAGCACGAGCTTGCTGGTAGGTTGCGCCATGTCCATGTGCAAGCTACTGCAGCATAGGCCGCAACAATCTGTCCCTCGATCCCGTCACCTGTGACATCAGGTGAAGGCCCAGCCAGAATGGGCAGGTGATAAGATTTATGGTGCATCGTGGGGCCGTTTTGACTGCTCTCACGATGGAACAGAACCCTTCTCCAACACAATTGAATCTCAGTATGGGGTCACCTCTATGCTGACTTTGATGATCCCCCTGTTGTCATCAACAAATCAAAATCTACGGTAGCCTCACTTGACTTGAGAGCTTGAGACTGGCAGCATCAAGAGTGGTAAGAAGGGCCTCCTGGGTTCACCACGTCGGAATTCGTGCCAAACATACCGGGGAAATGGCGGGAACCCAATCCATCCACCCCTCTTCAGAGCCTCAACACCAACACTGGTGCGCAAGCCTCTTTAGTATCCGAGACAATGGTGACGACCTCCTCCAAGAAGAAGGCGTCGTCGGCGGCCTCCTCCTCCTCCGCCGGCGGCAAGAAGTCCTCCACTCCCAGTGGGCCCTCGTCCAAGAGGCCATCAGCAGCCGCCAGGTCCGGCGGGACGAGCAACACCGCCGCGGGCGAGCACCTCCTCGACCGACTCCGGATCCTCCTCAACCGCCTCCAGTCCTCGGCCGAGATCCTCCAGAACTGGCCCGAGGCCCGGGGCGACTCCGCCCGCGTCCACGCCGACACTGCCGCCGAGCTCGTGGCTTCTATTAGAAAGGTCGTGCTGGGATTGAGGGGGGTCGAGCGCCACGTCAACGGGACCGGCCCCCCTCCCGACTCGAATAAGGACTCACAAGTCATGTCGAAGGAGGCCCTCGAGGCCTTCCGCACCTCGCTGGAGACCAAGTGTCCGATACCGCTGGATCTGCTCGACCTGCTCGACGTCGGCCAGCCCTTCGGGATGAACCCCCAGTGCTACGCGCGGGGGCTGATGAAGGAGTCGATGCGACAGCTCGCGGGGCTGGAGAGGAGGAAGAGGCCAGTATCCTTTAGCACATTCAGCACCAAATCCTGCTAACAATCGTACGAACTAACACTAACCGTCGCCATCGCCATTATTTGGTGAATCGGCCGCTCCTCGGCCAATTTAAGTCCGAGAACTTCCCGAGTTGTTGCATGTTGTTTCTATTGACGCCCGGTGTGCCCCCCAGGCAGTCCCACCCTTCTACCATCAATATTTTCGTTGCATCGTAATTTTTGGGTCTTCCTCCCACCACCATCCAGTAGATGAGGTTCGTTGGGAATGCGAGAACTCGACCAACTTGCCCTGCGATTTCGCGGCCGCCGTTTCTCTGGCGTTCGGAGGAACGTCAATGCGGACTCCCTCCTGCGCAATATCTCCGGCCCGAGCGACCTCTGGGACACGGGCGTCAACTCGCTCGACCTCGTTGATGGGCCCGTTCCTCGGACGGCGTCAACACGACGCATCGAGTCATTCTGGCGCTGCAGCGCCGCGGCCTTGACAGCGGCGATCACGCCGCCACCCCCAGGCGTCTTCTTATTGCAGAGAGAGGCGCCGTGGCGATTCTAGCGGCGTTATTCTTCGTCGTTTGGAAGGGTCGTCTCGGCCGCGTAGTAGTGCCGTTGTTGAGGTTGAGAAGAAGCTGCAAGAAATGCCGCCGCCGTACCTCCTCTAGTATGCCAGCGTACGGTACCCGTAATCTCTGCTGCTCTGCTCACAACATCATAACTGCAATAATGCAAGAACGACCGACCACCCAATCCAAGCAAGAGAGAGAGAGGATGAGTGAGAGGTGAAGGCTGGTTAGGAGAACTGACGATTTAAGCAGCGCAGGATACATAGAATCAGATCTTCTGGTGCGCCGTCCCAAAAGAAGTTTGGCACGCCCCTCTAGATGCCCCGGGAGTGGCCCCTCCCGCGCCCGCCCGTACCAATTCCACTCTTTTGCATCCACACAAACAACTTGTCTTCAAAGAGCTCGCGAAGCGAGCTCAAAAGCGCCCCCAAAGACAACTGTTTCAGGTTTTGGAGGTACGACTGTGTCATGCCACGTCATCATTTTGAACGGGCAAGTTAGACAAAAAATCAGACTTGCGAATTTTCACCAATCTCGCCCGGGAGAGGACCACGGTACTTAACGGAACGCCGGCCGGCCGGACGTTCTGAAAGTATTGTCCCCGGCGCAGCAAAGAATCAGAGGGATCGCTAAATCGTTGTACATACCGAGATCCACGTCGGAACCCGTTCGCCAAATCCCATTTCCGCCGGAAGTAGATTGTTTGCTCACATCACGTGCGCTAAAACCTGGATACATGCATCCAGCCAGCGTGTCCCCACAGCGTGTCCCCATGTAGGTAGCCCCCCGTCTCCTGTCTCCCCTGCGTCCTCCGCCCTCCTTCTCCTCTCGCTCCTATGCCAAGCCTAGAGCAAGGAAGATAACAAACGATGAAGACTGTGACGGTCGGCCCGGGCAAGCTCGGCATCTCCGTAGCAATCACGTACGTGCGCGTTCCGGTTGCGGTCGTCAAGGCGATCAGCCCGTCCTGCAAATGCAAATCTGAGTTCGAGGTCGGGGACCACATCCTGACGGTCAACGGCAGGAGAGTTACCAAGATCGACGATTTATCCGTCGGGAGCGACTCCGTGCGTCGGCTGGGCGTCCACTCGGTGCGTGGCACCGCTGCTGCTGCTGGCACCGCGACGGCGACGGACCCGACGACCGACTCGCGGCAACACGCCGTCGCGTCCACGGGCGAGCGCAAGCGAGACGAAGATGTCGACGCGGGCAGCAGTGTTGGCAATGAGACGGTCGGCGACGGAGCCGAGGACGCCGCGCCCGCGCCCGCGAGGCGCACCAGCGGCAGGAAGAGGAAAGTCGTGAGCTACAAGCACTGCGGGGAAGGTTACGACTCGACTACGTCGGACGATGAGGAAGATTTCGCGATCAAAAGGGGCAGGGGTGGCAACCCGCTGTTCGACATCGAAGAGTCCGCGTCGGTTTGTCAGCTCAAAAGGCACATGAGATACGTCGAGGAAATTATGACAGCGAAGAACAGCGAGATGCAGCGGGTGAGGAAGCGGCTTGAGTACCTAACGACGAGGTGCAGCGTCGAGGGATGCAACAATCTTGCGAGAGAAACTGGGGTTTGCGTCAAGCACGGAGGGAAAAAGCCAGCGAAAAAACCTAAACTCTGTTCCGTTGAAGGTTGTACTAGCTTTGCCAAGGTTAAGGGAGGGCTGTGCCGGCGCCACTGCGTTGACAAGCCCGCGAGTTACTACTGCAAGATCGAGGGGTGTAGAAAGAAGTCGCAACTCAGGGGACTGTGCGCCCGCCACGGGGCGCCGATACCCAGGTGTAATGCCGAGGGATGTTCAAGCTATGCGAAGAAGGGGGGTTATTGTGTAGCTTGCTCGAATAGAGCGCCGTTTCCTTGACATGTCAATAAAAGTGAGGCCAAGACCGTGGGTGACGCCAAAGCCATGGAGTATCAAATTTAGCGTCACCAGGTGAATAATTGTACCAAATGAAATCGAAGCGCCTGCCAAAGCGTTCACCATTCTCACCACGCAGGGCACAATAGATTAGTTTTGCAGCCGGAAAGGCTGCCATGCCATAATCATAGAGATTCCAACTGAAAAAAAAGAGGGTTCAACAAATTGATTTGAGAAGAGGTTGTCGACAATAAGGAAGGAACAAATATTTGAGGGTGGCGTGGGCTTTGTGTCGAATTGATGTTGTGTGATGTTGATTCTTTACCTACCTATGTCAAGTAGATCTCACAAGTGTCCCCCCAGGATTGTATCCTGCATGCATGAAGCCAAGTCTTTGACATTCTAGGTAGATATCATGCAGAGTTCAATTCCTGCATACATTCATCTTCGCTTCTGACACTTTGTGCAATTCTGACAAAACAAAGATGGAGCAGAGAACTGGCAGAGCATCAACCAACAACAAATCAAAGAAGACAACCTGTGCCTGTGCCCCCCCACAGGATACCCTGCATGAAGCCAAGTCTTTGACACATTCTATCATGCGCAGAGTTCAATTCCTGCATACATTCATCTTCTGACACTTTGATGCAATTCTGACAAAGCAAAGATAGAGCAGAGAACTGTGGCAGAGAATGCTCATGATGGTAGCACAACCAACAACAAAAAAGACAACGGCTCTGCAACGGCTTGCTAAAATCATACTTGTACACACTCTACATAATATCTACTCTCTATCAACCTAGTAGCTTGTAGTGCCATAGAGCTATGCAACCGCAGCAAGTGCTCGTGACAGGCGGGGCGGGATACATCGGCAAGCATGTAGTGCTTCAGTTGCTCGATGCCGGCCACTCGGTCACCGCATCGATGCGTTCTTCTTCCCGCGAGGACGAGCTGCGAAATGCTCTACATCCTCATCTACGTGGACCCTACGAAGCGAAGGCCGAAGCACTGAACCGCCTATCCGTGGTCGAATTGGACCTCACTTGCGATGCCGGCTGGGATGATGCCTTGAGGAAGGATATCGACGTGCTCATCCATCTCGCTTCGCCGGTCCCCATCGAAGAGCCCAAGAACGAAGAAGAGGTGACGAGACCGGCAATCGATGGTGTGTTGCGTGCACTACGGGCGGCACAAGCCGCCGGTGTTACTCGTGTCATCATCACGTCGTCTGTTGCCGCCGCTGTCAACTGCGATCTGCCGAACGATAGAAGTGAGTACGACGAAAGTGATTGGACCGACTGTGACAAGTCAGGAATTTCCGCCTACGTTAAGTCGAAAACGCTGGCTGAACGGGCCGTTTGGGATTGGTGCGAGCAGAATGCGCCCGAGATGAATGTGACGACGATCCTTCCGTCGTTTGTACTAGGAGCACCTCTCGGCAAACACTGCGGGCCGTCCGTAAGGAAGGTAGAGCGATTGCTCCAGGGCAAGCAGGCAAAGTTGCCAAACTACGGGTACTCCTGCGTAGACGTACGCGATATTGCCCTTATGCACCTGCGAGCCATGGAACGCCCGGAAGAAAGCATCGGCAAGCGATTTATCGGATCTGCGCGCTGTTTCCTTTGGATACCAGAAATGGCAAGGCTTCTACACGAGGCCTACCCAGAGAAGGACATTCCACATGAAAGGGCCTCGAATGATGCAGTTCTGAAAAAGGCAGTTACCAACCCCTCATATCGCTACGTCGTTTTGAACTTGGACAAACGCCGTATACTTTCCAATGAACGAAGTTGCCAATTACTTGGCATTCAGTATCGTGATGCGCGTGAGAGTTTGCTTGAAACGGCTGGGTATTTACTTGCAAATGTTGAGGACGCCAACCTGGTAATGATGCAGTAGGCAAGAGAAGAGTTGATGTAGGCTTGTATTTGAGGGTGTCGCATGATCGTTATTAGCACTCTCTAGAACTGTTGATCAAGACGATATTTTGGGCTAAGGGCCAAACAGTGAGACCCTCTCTCCTGGCATAAGAAAGTTTATGCACCGCTGGGAGTGAGGCGTGGATAAAGACAAGTTCGATTGCATGACCATTCGGCAGTCCTGCTCAGCTTAGAACCCACGCCTGGAAGACGATGCGTGGGTCCGTCACGGACTCAATCCGCTTTCTTTCGCGCGCTTGCGACACAGCTCCAATGCTCTCTTCATACCCTTGAGCTCCAGCGAGCACTTTCCAGCCTTGCCAATCACTTCTCCACTCTCGTCCAGTGTCATTGAACAGTTCCGAAAGGCGCACACCGCACTGATATCGGCCGAAGGCGAAGATAAAAGTTTCGACTTGGCAGGAGACGATACCCACGGCTTCGATGTGAGGCCCAACTGTCCCTCACCGCCCTTGCCGAATGTAATCACATCTTTTCTATTCGAAGAGAGTACCACCGTGTGATCCCCGCCGAGCGATACGTCCCTTATCCACCTTCTCGACGAATCGACCAACGATGATGTAGATTGCCATGATTCCGTTCTCTCTATCGAAGGATCCAACTTCTTTATCAGGTCCACAATGTATTCATTCTTTTGGAACTCTGCCTGCCACAGCCTTCCGCCTTTCCATGTGTACCCGCTCGACCCGCCGTTAGACGATCCCATCCCGAGCTGCTGCCACCTATCGCAGCCGCACATCCAGAGGTTGCCATTAGTATCCAGTAGAGCTGAGTGGCCCGAGGACGCAAATCCACCGGTGTAGGCGCGCGCCACGGTCACGGTGGAAGTATCTCTAGCTGTATCGTCTACTAGGTTGATCGGCAGCATGATTGATGGATCGCCAGTCCGCCCGAGCTGGCCGAGCTCGTTGTCGCACGCCTTGGGATTGTGGCAGCGGCTGTGGGCCGCGCCCCGTGCGTCGACGGAGATGGTGTGCCCGGCCTCCTGGGCACGTGATGTGGTGCTGAATTCCAATTCGGTACCGTCGTTGGCATCACCGGCGTCGACCGCGGCCGCGGCGGCGCTCAATGCCATCGCGGAGAAGATAAAGGAGGAAGGGACGAGGACATGGCATGGCCCTTGCGCGCATAGCAATGCGATGAGTCGAGTGCCTCTCTAGTGAGTCCTGAGTTGGGCACGTGTTATGGTTATGTGAGGCCGTCTGGCTTCGTCCGACCGCACAGAGCGGCAGGCGAGCCCACTCCAGCAGGAGTCTCCACGTGGAATGCGCGAGTCACGCTTCTCCCCGAAGGGGAGACTCCAACCGACAGACTCGATTTTGGCCGAGGAAGGCTAAAAGGAAGAACACAAAAGAACAGAGATCGAAAATCGATCTTCTAATTTAGACATATTTAGACGCCATTTTAGGTACCAATTCCTTTCGTACCTTTTCTACAGACCAATCCCATCAACAAAATTGGCCACAAATCGGTCCCATGTCCTCGCGATCCCAAAATCACGCGATCATGTTGCTTGTCTCGCCACCGCAATATGGTACCTCTCTGTAGAGAGGTGTATCATGTGAGCTCGTTGGCATCCGTGAGCTCATAATTTCTTGGAGCAGAAGATATTGCGTTGTGGTGACTTGAGGTGACTGAAAATGACAGGCGGAAACATTAACTACCTCTCCAAAAAGTTGTTGGACAAACACATCTCCCTGAATGTTGACGGCAGGAAAAAGTCGGTACCAAAGTCGGCGCAGAGCGTCCTCGGCGAAGTGCCGAAGAAGCTGCGCAGTAACTTCACCGCGGCTTGCTTCTGGAAAGAAGAAAAAAGCCGAAAATAACTCTGATAACGGCGATGATGGAAAACGATCGACGAGGTCCTCAAGCAAGCCTCCATCTCCTCCAGCTGTTAACACCTCCGATAATAATGAGCCCAATCCATTCACCCCATCTCTTCCAAAGAAATCGTCGAAGGGTAAGAAGAGCAAAAAAGGGCGAAGGCAGCATCGCCCAAGGAGAGTTCAACCACTGCATCTAGTACACCCAAGCCCAAAGCGTCTGCCAAGAAAAAATGTCCAGCGCAACCGACGCCGTCTCCACCAGCTGCGGCCAAACGAAAGTACCAGCCCGACCCGGCAGAAGAAGAGAGCGCGGAGGATCGAGAGCGAGTGTTCTCGTTCTCCATAAAAGATATCGGCGTCCGTCGACTGTTGCCTCAGGATGTGATGAAATTGAGCCTCGGCGACGATGTAGGCATCGTAATTCCAATCGACAGAGATCATGAATCAGAAGCCGTCAAGCAGTTGAGAAAGGCAGTCAAGAAGCGTATCAAGACCCGTGTCATCGAATCAATCCGCCCTGTATTTGCTGGACTCGCGGGATACGAAAAGGATAAACGGTTCGAGGAGCTAATCAATGAGAAACATGTCGTTCGCCGGGAGGGCCGGTACTATTGTGAATTTTGGGCGACGGTCACCAGCTTCGCCCACCAGGACGACTACGGGAAGTGGTCGATGCGGACGGTCGACCTGGCGCTGGACCAGAACGGGTCGTTCGCGGTCGCGCTGCACGGGTACCCGCTGCAAACGTTCGAGCTACGTCTCGATGAGCTAGCGGCGGTCGAAGTCTGGAAGAGGAGGACCGATGAGGACGTTTTCAACGAGAACATTTCGTTTTCAAGGAAGGTGAAAGACGTCGATTCATTGGATAAACCGCTCATCGACCAGTTGAGTTTAGTTGAAGGCGATTCTGGATCTACTTTTGAGGTCCTCTACAAATACTACCAGGCGAAGTCTCATGTCCTGGGCAACCAAGTGAAAAAGTTATTGGACGACGGCCCAGCGAAGAAAAAGCAAAAGGAAACGAAGTCTACACGGGAACTGCATTGGATCGCTCTGAAAAAGGAGCTGAACAACGATACCCTGAGAGAGTTCATGCGGGATGCCGACAAAGTCTGGCTGGATGCCATCATTTTGCACTACAAACGCTTCCACAAAATATCCGCGGAACTGATTCCTGATCAGAAATATGTGGAGTTGTACGACGAGATGGCAGAGAAGTTCCCTTTACATGCCGATGCGATGATGAATATCTCCGTTAACAATTTGTTCTGGGAGGCGGCCAGGCGAGATGAGGATACCCTCGCCTCGAAAAAGAAGGCGGTGCTGATGTACTTCTTCGCATTATGTCGAGCACGAAACAAGGATCACATGATTCATTGGGCGATGGTGGAGACGCTCGCCATTTTCGGAAGGGGCATTAGCCAGTCTACTACGCGCTCGACCGCGGGCAAGAACTTCTGCTGCACTCTCGAGCATGCCCTGAAAACACTCGATGCTATCTACGACAAGTGCATGCCGGGAGTCAAGGACATGCTTCGGTCGGAGCCGACAATGTCGTTCGTTCTAGATAACTACCAGCGATCGATCAAGAAGCGGAACCAAACGGGGAAGCAATCGGCCTTGATGCACAAGGCCACGGCATCCTCCGTGATGCGCAATAAGGTGCCTGCGCCGCCGATCGGATCTACAATTGAGTCTCCCACTGGAATTCTATTCAAAGTGACCAGCCGACGACGGGAGACACCATACCTCGTTATATTGGGCATCGAGCTAGATTCGTCTACTCTCGGTCCGCTGACCTCGAACGAATCTGTGTGCCTGAAAGATGGTCTGATGTGGCCGAGCGTTGATCTGGCTTGGTCCCTGGTCGACATTGCCGGGGTGGATAAAGCGAAGCCGATCACTTACATCAACCAGCACGTCCCAACAATGGTCGAGTTTGTTGTGCCTAAGGATATGACAGATGAAGACCTGCTATTTGGCAAACGAAACAAACGAAAGGCAGAGGGCTCAGCAAATAGCACTCCGATGGAAGTCAAAAGATATCGCAGGTTGATCTGTAGGATGGAGCGAGTCCAGGATCTCGTCACCCACTGCGACTATCTTCGCAATCAAGACTCTGTGAAGCTGATCATTCAACATAACACGTCCTTGAAACAGCAGGAGGAGTCGGAGCGATACGACTACTCGGGTGTGCCAGCAGAAGATATTTTCCAGGGTGAGGAGTTTGAATCTAACCTCAAGAGTGCCATGCTGATCGATGCCCTCGATAGAAACAGCGATCACGTGGCGCACTCGCAGACCTTCCAGACCGACATGATACGGATTGCAAATCCAGAGGTCGGAACGCCCGACGAGTTCTACTTCCATCCATTGCATCCAAGTGACGAAACTACCAACGATGGTGCGTTGCGTGCGATGATCAACGCTCACGTCAACATGAACCTTCTGGAGGAGCTTCCAAATGATACATATCGCTTCGTGGACGAAGCAGACCGTCGGTTCGTCATGATGTATGGAGATCAGTTGACCGAGCTTCGTCTTTGCAAACTGAAGCCGTTTGTATTGAAAAGTCTCACAAAAATTGGATATGAAGATTACGTGTCCAATATTGTGAAGTCGATCGACTGCTGCCTACTTCAACATGACTATTTGCACGAGACTTTTCATATGCTCGAGGCAATCTACAGTCAGTATTGGGGCGGCATGCTTCAGCCACTAGTCGTTTTGAGCGGGACAAAGCGTGTGTCCGGCGAACCCTTGAAAAGCGGGAAGATAGTCGATCACCACAACTTTTTACTGAAGGTGTACCGTGCTCTCAAGAGGTATCGGTCAATCAAGTTTATCGAGATGATGAGACTTGAAAATCTGACGATGGGTGCAGAAATCACGAGCGAGGAGGACCGCCGCGCTTTCTTCCTTAGCATCGAGGCCAAGTATGAGGACTTCTGCAGGAGCTTGGAGGAGAGCTCTAATGAGCAGACTAAGATGTGTGCCATGTTTCTGAAGAAGGTCTCATCGTACGTGCGGTGCAAGAAAGGGATTAGAAAGCACGATGTGTTGATTCTAGAGGAAGATACTAATGATTGGCTTGGCATGTGGAAAGAGACAGGGAAGACATCATATCTCAAGGCGGGCTTGCGCAGAATCGAGAATTTGTACTACAAGACGAAGCCCTGGCTCCTAGAGTGCGGCCGACGGAATAGATTTCCTACTCTTAACGACGGCCGAGGGTCTCTGGCATTCGATGAGCTTTGCGAGCTTCACAATCTTTGGCTGAAGATGTTGCCAATGACTCCATATCTTTCCTCCGTTATCAACAAGAGCAAGCATCTGTCCTTGATTCGCAGGTGCGCCACGGAGCTTTGGGGTAAGGGCAAGGTTCACCGTTCCAGCGGGGAAACGAGTCTTGAAAGCGAGGTTTGCTTACTCGTCGATTTCTTCAAAAGCTCGGCTGTCTTCTCTAGCGACATGCCGGAAGCAAAGATGTATGACAACACTTTATGGTCATTAGTAAGGGTGAAGGCAACCAAGGGTGCGGCAGGGACAGAAAATGATGCTTCAAAAGAGACCATTGAAATGACAAGCCACGAAAAGGTGTTGCTCAGTTCACTGCACACCGACGGCAACCTCGGCGATGTTGACGCCGGCGAGTTTGAGAGGCTCCTGAATGGCGATGACGACGCAGCAGACGATGAGAGCGTGACTAATGTTGATGATGCTGCCGAATATGAATGCGATGGACTGCTTGGTGATGAAAATCCGGTGCCTGTAGATGGAGAGGAAATGCTTTCTCTAGATAACGAAGAGAACAGAGCTAGCGTGTTGAAAAAACTTGGAAACACAAAACACAAAGAATTCAACAAGAAGGCGCTGGAAGACTCGTTTGAGCAGGGCAAGATAGCCCTAAAAGATATCAAAGAAATCAGGGCCAAAGAGATCGAGAAGGAGAAGAGGCAAGAGCATCACATCCGCCAGGCAGTGAAATATTTTGTTCAAGAGAGAAACAAAAGACGGAAAATTTTGATTGAACAGACTCGGAAGGAGTTGTCTGGGGAAATTCATAATCGTGTTCTAGATGATTGGGAAATTGAATACTTGGAGGATAGGAAGCTTAATGGATGATTTCTAATATCTATTATGTTATTATCTTCATTTACTTACAGTTGAATCCGTACTTATCCCAGTTATCATTCTCCAAGATGAGCAGCTCGTCGTCTTCTTTTCCAAGCTTGAGATACAGGTCATTTTTTTGTAAGGTATCTTTCCCAATGAGTTTCTCGTCCTTCACAACTACTTCCACAAATCCAGAGGCGACCAGCTGGAGAGCTAGTGCGTGAATGTTGCCGGGCTGCAAGGACTTTACCAGCTTTTCATCGCCGCCATAGATTTTCAGGGCATGCTCAGTGAGTCCCTTTGTGAATTGTGACAATGAAACGAAGCCGCTATCAAAGATGTTGGACAGAAGGACTTTTCTCAGTCCTCTTCTGTCAAATTGCTTCGTAAAGTCAAGATGTTTATTCTTGCAATACGTGCACATGTTTCCACAGGGTTTCCTCACCACGTCAGACGGCGCTTCCTCGAAGTACTCCTCGAGAAAGACATGGTAGCAGCAGCGTGGCAGCATGACAAACTTCAACACCTGGAACAGCTCCTTGAACTCGAACTCACGAACACTCTTTGATGCATGCTGATAAGTGCGGAGGAACAAGTTCATCACGTCTCCAAAGGATAAAAACATCTCATACCTGTGCTCACCCGGTGGCGCGTCGTGGCTCCTGTCAACTCGGCCCATTTCCTGCGCCACATCGATGAGAAAGGCAGGTATCGAATACCTCCAGCCACGGAAGCAGTCCAAACTGCTGACACCACAATTGGCAGCAGATGTGCATGGCATAATAAGTAGATTCGGTAGCTCAATCTCCTCTCCTTCTTCGTCCTCGTCGACATCAAGAGAGAGAACGCCCTGTCCACAAAATGCAGCCATCAAAAAAGTCTTCATCATCACGCCGGAGTCTCCAGTGAGCGGAATTACCTCACCTTCTAGCTCAAGTACATCTAGCACTGACTCCGCGGTGTTTGTGAGAGTAGTTTCGGCGTTGGCCTTCGAATTCGAAAATATCATTGTCTTCCTGTCCGGATGCTTTTCATAATCCTCCTTCAGGCGTCTCTTAATAGCGGCAGCTGGTTTGCCAAAAATGTTGACTCCGAAGTAGGTGTTGCGGCGCGCCATATCGCCACGACAAACAACACTCGGCTCACGCTGGCTCAGCTTGGTGATGGTATCCTCATATTCTTTGATGACGGTAGCCGACATGATGCAAACATTTACATCTGTTTCCTGCGACTGCGCAATATCCATGAGATTCTTGTACGCCGCATCGAACTCCGGCCGGAAGTTGCTTCCCTGCTCTCCGTCACGATGAATGGTGTGCGCCTCGTCGACGAAAACAGAAGTGATGAGATTACGCTTGGCAAGTATCCAGAGAATCTTAGAGAACAATGAATCGGGCGCAGCAGACTGAGGAGAACAGAGCACAACATTGGACGCACCAGTACGTCCGTTCTTGAGCGAGATTGCAAGCATGCGCCCGCAAAACAGCTCGAAGTCCTCGCCCTTGTGCTCGTCAACGTGCCACGCCTCGATGCCTTTATCCAGTTTGAAGCACTTGTTCACTTGGTCGCTGCCGAGTCCGATGAGAGGCACGAGAACAACCGTGACTCCCTTCAGCATGGCCGCGACGGTGAGAAATACCACCGACTTGCCCTCGCCTGTTTTCCTCCAGAGGTACAGCAGTTGGGAGGAGAGGTACACCATGCAAAATATTGCAAACACCTGAAACGGCCGCGGCGATGTGACACCCCAAACAGATGCAAGGCATGCGCAGATAATGCGACGGCGTGCCGGCGGGATGTCGATTGGAAATGTCTCTGTTTTTGTTGCATGGTCGTAGGTGGTGAATAATGTAGGGTTGCTTTTCGTTGGTTGATCAGTGGGAGGAGTTTTGGGTTCAGCATCACCATCGTTTTTGTTGGCCCTTGCCTTTCCACTCTCACTGACATCATCGTCGGCGGGCGGGAAAGCAAACTGACGCGCAACGAATGCATCGTCGTCGTCGTCGTCGTCGTCGTCGTCGGGCTTCCCTAGCAAGGGGTACTGCTCGCCGTTCTCATCGTAGATCTTTTCATAGACCTCCAATGCACGGCTGTCGATGTGCTGCCGTCGCTCCACAACACGCCGGCGCTTGTCGTCGTGCTCGGACTCTCCCTCTTCGTTGCAGCGTTTGCTTTCGCGTGGACCCGTCGCTCGAGCAGTGGTTTGGGTGGCTGCAGGATCGGGCTGCTGGAAGAAGTGAGAAGGGTACGGCGGGTTGGCGCCTGCGGCCGTGGCTGCGAGAAAGGCGGCCGATGCCGCGGCGTCAGAATAAACGCGGGCCGTCGTTGGGGTAGGCCGCTGTGCATCGTCGGCTTGTTTGTCGGCGTCCATGATGCAGATGAAATGATTCGAGGGTGGGCGTCGATGCAATTGTTCTTCGTACACAATAAGATGTGAGCTTCCAGTTCGGATCGACCTCTGTTTGTACCAGAGTCTACGTAGGAATACGTAGAGAGGAGATCCTCGACGACCGCGCCGCCGAAGTTGTGGGATCGGCCTCCGCCCAGCCGCATCCAACGTACCGAAAGCGAGACGAGGCGGCGGGGCCCTTTCGACGA
>JALLOV010000099.1:0-15543 GCA_036939655.1 Thalassiosira allenii | reverse complement strand
CGCCGAGCGGGTAGGGCCCTCGCGAGGCGCCCAAAAAAACGGAACGTTCTATTAAGGCCGCGCTATGCTAAATATTTTGTAACCTTGCAACGCGAACACTGCGCTACAATTCTAATCCGTAAACCGGTGATACCCGTAGAAAGGCCCAAACCAAGGATTTTTAGTACTCAAAATCTAATTGATACGATTGGATTAGTTTCTATACTCAAATAGCATAAAGCCCTTCGGAAATAAAAGATGTCAAGAAGATCTTTTTTCCGGACATAAAGATCATCCCGACATAAAGAAGAGGAGGCAAAAGTGCCGACGCTGGTCCATCATCGGCACGCCCCACAAACCTCGCAGTAGCTTGACCCGAGCATCGTCGATTTCGATCGGACCACTCTCCGTCAAATCAGAGCCACCCTGGGGAGCCGTCTAGCGATAAAATCCTCTCTCTATCTTGCTCTCTCATATTGTGAGTCTGGCGAGGTTGCATCCTGGCCTTCCCTTGCGCGTCGTCTGGCATGTTGGTCGCGGCGCGGCGGTGTGTTCGTTCATCTCGGGCATGCATGGCTGTCTGCTGCTGTCTCAGACAAAGATATTGTACCGTGTCACTGTTGAGACGAGATAGGACGAATCACGCTTGATCAGCAACAATAGTAACCCGCGACATCGGACGCGAGACGGCTAATTTGTGTTGCGTTACTTTGATATCGCACTGCTTGCTGCTATATGCACTCATACTTCCATGATATCTCGAACCGCGCGAAGCATCATGTTGTCTGACGGCGAGGATACACCTTTCAGAGATGATGGCAAACGGAAGAAGATCATGGAAGAGAGAAGGGATAAACTCATCGACACTGCGGCCGAGCTGCTGCGGTTCGTGAAGGATCATCCATCACTCTGGGGAGAGAAGTGCATGACAGAAGTTTGCGACCTTGCGTACGAGATAACTAGCGATCCAACAAAATACAAGCGCCACGAGGAGAAGCCGTGGGGAGCGACAACAGAATGCCTAACCAAAAACATTTCTATTCAACTGCAGGAAGAGAAGTTCTCGATAATGAAGGAAAGCCACGACATTTATCTGTGGATCACTCATGCAGATTCGGAACGGATGACGAGCAAGATTGATGCGGGTGAAGTAGACGTCAGTTTTCGGCAGTGGAGATTCTCGGGAGTGGACGGAGATGAGCAATCTGTCAATATCCGTCTTGATAGCATGCTCAACACCGCGGGCAATATGTTGACTCCGGGTTCTATCATACACATCAAACGGTTTCTCCCAGTGTACTATCGATACGATGACAATCCACTGAAGAAATTTGCGATTGTTGTACGAGAGTTCAAAGTCGTCGGCCGCCAAGAGCTTCCAGAAGAATTGAAGGGCCGTCCTGCACAGCGCGCGAACCCAAAGCCTGCAAGCTCGGCCCACCCGTCGCCAGAAGGCACAGCGCGTCGGAGCAGGACTAAGCCAAGCACACAATCAAAACAAAAATCGAAGCCGCGGGCAAAGAAGAAGAAGAAGCCATGTCCGAAAGAGGAGGAAGCAAGAGATGATGAGGAAGCTACAACTCCACCCGATGAATGCACCGGTAATTTATGTTCATGCCATGGAGTGGAGTTTGCTGTTTGCATCACGAAATGCATCAAACCAAAAGACATTCCACTCGCAATTGTAGCACAAGAGTGCGTTTTTGTGACAAGAGACCTGAAAGATATGTCTCAGAGCGACAAAAGGTTCCTTCTTTACTATTATTATGCAACAACAGTCTATCAATTTCACGGAAAGGGTAATAGAATCATGCTTCCTGAATGTCTGAAGTATGCAATACGGAATCTATACCCAAACAATCAGCAGATGGAAGAGAATTGTGAATGAGATTGATTGTTATTAAACAATTATTAGCCAGAGGAATATAATACACTCCACATTTCTTCGAGCTCCTCTCGGCACTCCTTGATTCCCTTTTGTCGCTTGGTGTTTTTCTTTGGCCCTGCATACCGCGCTTCTTGGCATTGGCCGCTGTGAACCAGAGTGCAGTTTCTACACTTCCTCTTCTTGGCTTGCTTCTTCTTCTTTGGAGATTCGCTCCGGCAGGTTGCTTTCGGCGAGAGCTTGTTTGCCCGACGAGCAGCTGGTGCTGTTTGATTCTTCACTATGTCCTTAACTTTTGCTATCTGGGATAGCTTCCTCCGCCTCTTGAATTCATCTGTGCTATGCCTCACTTGATTGGCCTGCTTTCGCTTCACCAGTTTTGCTGTATTGGTGTCACGAACATAAGAAGAGAGAATACCAGCATAGGCTTGGATTTTATCCTCAATCCTCATGTCAGATTTCAACGATGCAACAAGCAGCTGGAACACCTCCCAAGAATCTGTCTGGCCAAAGTAAAGTCTCTTGCCGTGAGAAAACTTGACAAGCATCCCAAAAAAATTTTCACAGCCATTACTTGACAATGTCTGTGCAACACGATCAATGTTGGATGCATCAAGGCGTTTGAAGATTTCGTTAGATACTTTTGATTGCCCAACCTTGCCCATCGACATGGCCTTGCCATGGAAGCGAGAAAGTTCTGCGTAGTCTTTCAGTATATCTGTTTTGTGGGCTTCCAGAATAGCTTCGTTGGACACAGTAGCTTCCGAGCCTTGAAATTCAGTGCGATACTTTGCAATGAAGTGTCGTTGAAGCCGGACCATGATGCAGTCCTCGTACGAACAAGTGTCGTGGTTCCCGCAATGGTGAGGCACGATTGACTTGAGTCGTTTCATAGCAAAATTTCGACACTTGTCGAGATCGGCGTCAGCGCCTGGGTCGTCTCTTGCAACCATCGGCTTCAGTTCCTTGCCATATTGCCGAAGAATTCGAGACACATCAGCAATGATGCATTTTATTCGAGGTTCGTCCAGCAGCGACTTGCCCTTCAGCTCCGCGCAATTCTTTACAAGATCATGCAGACCGCCTGAGATGCATTTCACAAAGTGACCAATATCTGGCATGTACACAGCCGTGCCCGAGAACCCAGGTACAATCTCAGCCTGAGCCTTGATAAATCGATTGCACCCCTTCGTGTCTCCATCAGTGCAGACCTCCTTCGCCAGGATGGCCTCTTCGTCCGGGCGGAACTTGCCCGTCTTCGGATCAATCAAAAGATACTTGCCGATATCCTCCATGGCATGCTCTTCGGCCACTGCGGGAGACCACTTACTGGTTCTGTAGCATTCCTTCCCTGGATGCCTCAAATCATCTTCTGTGATCTCATCTGGCTTCTTGCCAGATTTGATGACTGCAGTCATGGCTCGCTGGCAGTTTACGCAAGATATTTGGTCATTCTGTACTGCGAGCGGCTTGTTGGTCACCAGGCTATAAACAACTGTGCAGTGGCCTTTGCCTGTATGACAATTCTTGTAGGATCTCTTCGAACCTCCACCGTCCCCCGATACCGGGCTGCTGCAAAAGCGGTGAACCGTACCGTCTGCATCGGTATGCTCGATATCATACTTTGTCCCATATTCTTCATGCATGATTCGGTTGTGCTCGACTCGGTTCATCCGAAGCTGCTCTTCACTTATTACCTTCACAGCCTCCTTCCTCCGTTTGTACGCCTTCACCAGCATAGCATCACCTGGACGGACGATGCCGGCCTGATCAAAAAACTCCGAGAGCATCTCGATAGTTACGGCCGATCCATGAGCAGCGTGTACGAGGCATTCATCACTCAAATTTATTGAGTGTCCACGCTTCTTCTCTCCATCATCATCGGGCCATCCATGAATCGTCCGCTGAAATTTGCAGAAGCTGCAGCTGAAGGTCTCGTAGACCTGAAAGTTGATCTTGTACCTCGCCGTCAACTGGAGCTTGCAGTTTCCGCGGCACTGGCCACAATGCTCCTCCGCCATCCGCACCACTTCTTCGAACTTTCCAATTTCAATCACAGTCTTTCCGATGCGCCCACCATCTGGGAGTTGTAGTGGCAACGACTTCCTGGGACCACCAGTCCACTTTTTGTTTTTCTTTCCTGGCTTGGCTGGATCTGAGGTTGGAGGCGCATTTGCATTGCAAGCTGTAGTGCTACTCATTGCAGTCGACGCGGCAAGCTGTGCAGCAGCACCACTTTGGCCCAAGTTGTTGTTTTCACGCACATTAGTAGGCAGACTGGCAGGGTTTGATTCCAAGTCAGTTCTATTTTGTGCGTTATGATGATTATTGTTTTGTTCGCCCAAATACTTCTTCACGTAATTCAACTCAAAAGACGCGAAGTGATCCGCAGGGATACCGACGAGCTCTGCCTTCCTCTCAGCGGTCAGGCCCACACCTTGGTCCTTCGGATTGACAAACATAGGCTTGGATCCGAAGCAGTACCACCTTTTCCCTTGCCAATCCGTCTCCCCNGTCCTTCGGATTGACAAACATAGGCTTGGATCCGAAGCAGTACCACCTTTTCCCTTGCCAATCCGTCTCCCCGCCCCATCCGCGCATATTGTTTTGATTAGAACGTAATGCATTCGACACAAACCTCTCCGGAAGGTTGAACCCACCCATTTTGAGGAGTTCTTCGATGTCACTGGGAGATTTGTACCATATTTCACTAGCCGATTTGGGCAAGCAGTGCTCCAACAGCAGGAGAAGCTCGTCGTTTGCAGATGTCGCCTGATGAGGCAGTTTTATCGCCATTTTTTCTCTTTCTTTTACTCGATGCAACCTGCGGTCAAAATATGATATTTCAAAGGGAGTTAGGGCACGATTCGACGGCGGTAAAACATATCATATTCATGGTGGGGCCGTCCTTCAACCTCGCGACGAGCGCTGCCGTCTCTGCGAGGCGTGGCGTCAGCGGAACGCCGTAACGTGTGGCATTTACGGGCCCCGACGCTACGAAACATGCAATACTCACGATAGACTACGGGAATAGGACACGTTAACGTGCCATTTCAAAGCCCCCAATGAGAGGGGCCGAAAGTCCGCTCGCTGGTGCTGTTCATGTTCATGGTTGGCTGAATTGTGTTGTTGTTGCGGCTTGCGCTTGGGGCGGCGGCGGATCGCGGGTCATTCGTGGGAAATCGGGGAAACCCACGGGCGGAATTCATAACACGTGTCACGATGAGAACTCCCGAGTCATTTCCTGGCACGAATGAACGCCTACATCGAGGGGGCAAAAGTACTTCCAGAAACGTGGGGAGGTCCGATTAAAGACTAACTTTGGCTAAGAAATATCGAGAGGGGAAATCGACGTGATTAAGCATAGTGCCCCCTTAATAATTTAGATTCACAGTAAGTGTCCAAATTATATCCAATATTTCATGTAAAGGATAGGATACTTTTGTCTATCGGACATTATGTGGATACATGGTCATGGTTCATCACGCCACAGCCACAGCTCGCTCGTCGATCGTCGACCTTCGTCTCCTCCTAGCCTTCCTGCTATCCACTGCGCAACAGCAACCCTCGGCTCCTCATCCCAAAGCGATCGCTGCCATGGCCCCCACCGCCCTTGCCATCGACATCATTCCAGGGTCTGCGGCTGCCGGCGCCGGCGCGAAGCCGCCCGTCCCCCAATCCAAAGTCAAGGAGAAAGGTCCTCCGCCCCCACCTTCTTACAAGGCGGCTATGCAACAATCAGGATCAGGTGCAAAGCCCACCGCCCCTGCTATTGATGTTCCAAAGACGTCTGCAGCAGGCGCTACTGACGCCAAGCTGTCCGCACCCAAAGCGGATGAGAACGAGAGTGACTTGCCGCCAACAGCTGCACCAACACATGCACCGTCATCCACAAAGCGGCCTTCCACAGAGCCAGAGGGGCCTGCTCGTCCTCCTTCAGAGTCGGAGAGGAAAACGAACTCTCCGGCGTACAAGGAGCTCGCCGTCTCCCCGGGCGTGCTGGGGATCACCGTCGAGTGCTTCCCCGGCGAGGTCGGGGCCGTCATCCGGCACATCTCCCCGGCCTGCACGTTCCGGAACGAGATCCGCGTCGGGGACGTCATCGTCGGCATCGACGGCAGGGACGTCAACTGCATCGGGGACATGCACGCGGGGAGGGGGGGGACGCGCGTGTTCCGCATAGCGCCCGCCGGGGCGACGGCGGTCGGGGCGCGGACGAACGCGCAGGCTGCTTCCTCGGTAGGCAGAGTGACAATTCCGGTTCCGCCGAACGTGGCGGGGGCGTGCGCGGCGGCTTGCAGACATCAAATGCGCGTGGAGAAACGGAAGCTTGGTCCGAGGACCGGGCAGGGCGGCGAACCGGCGCAGAAGCAGGCGAAGACTCGGGCGGGAACGGCTCCGTGGCACACGCAACAACCCGTCGGCATCCAGCAGCAGGTTCACGAGCCCATCGCTCAGACTTCGCAGATCGGCGCGATCCAAATGGCAGCGCAACAGAGTAATGGTATCCAGCAACATCAGATCCTCCAGGCCGCCATCCACGTGGCCGCGCATCAGCAGAAGAAGAAGGACGACGAGGACAAGAAGCAGTTCGAGAGCTGGCTTAAGAGCTGGAAGAAGTGGCGGGGCGACGTGACGAGGCACTACCGGAAGCGCCACGCCGACGGGTGGGAGCAGAGGTTCTGGGAATTACGGAGGTTCAAGGCGAACAACGGCGGGGAGGTGAACAACGTCCCGCTCAAGTACAGGGATCCGGACGATATGACGCTCGGTGAATGGGTTAGAAAGCAAAGGGAATTGTACTGGGAAGGATTGCTGGACAAGGAGCGGGTGGACGACCTCCGGAAGCAGGGGTTCGACTTCGAGTACGAGCCGCCGTCGGAGGCCATCACCGGGGACGAGCAGTGGGACGACAAGTTCAAGGAGCTGGTGAGTTTGTAACGTGAACGTGTTCGTTTCGTATCTGGCCAAAGGATAGCTCTGATCAAAATGCCACATCATCCGCACAAAAGATGGAGTTCAAAAAGAGCGAAGGTCACTGCGATGTCCCTGTCGATTATCCCGCGGGACAGACATTGGGACAGTGGGTGGATTTGCAAAGAAGACAGTACAATGATGGAACGATAGAGGAAGACAAGCATGTCCTTTTAGAACGAAAGGTGATTTTTGCTTATGCGAATGGAATAATTCAACGTGTGAGGTCGCACTGACATCATCTACACTTATTCTCGCCAGGGCTTCATATTCGAGCCGGGGACGAAGGTGCAAATCACCATCCTTAGCGATGCATGGAAGAGGAATTATAACGAGCTTAAACAATTCAAGAGGGACCATGGGCACATGGAGGTGAGTGCACTGCGTCCAATGCAATCCAAATCTATCTGCGGGTAGGTGCCCGTAAGCAAAGTTGTTTCCAACATACCTCTTCGTCAGGTACCCCTAGAATACCGCGCGACGCCCGTTTCTTCAGTCTTGGCCCAATGGATTTCAAAGCAGAGGCAGAAATTCAGGATGAACGAGCTCTCGAGGAATCACATCAGATTGCACGAGGAGATCGGACTTGACCTCACTGGACGCAAGAAGAGGAAGATCAAACCTGGGAAAAATAAGTGGACGCTTGCTTGGGACAAATCTTACAATAAGCTGGTTGCATACAGGTATGATACCTCGGTGCAAGTTGTGTTTGTATGCACTTGCTTTCGCTTCAGTCTGACTTGTCAACTTGCACTAATATTCGAAAGAGAGGAGCACGGTCATGTAAAAGTCCCAAAAGGAAGCGGCCCGCTTGGGCTATGGCTACATTTGCAGCGCACGAACTTCAGAAAGGGAAAGTTGTCCGACGAAAGGTTTCAGCGCCTGAGACTACTGGGTGTGGATTTCGATCCCCTGAAGAAGTTAGGAGAAGAGGGTGCTGTCGATTCTTATCGGGGTCCTGACACCCGTGCCGAGGAAATATTTGATTCTCCAGTCTGGTTCAACAGTTTCGAGTCGTTGAAATCATTTGTAGAGTCTAATGGTCATGTTGATGTTCCGGAGGGAACTCTGGATAGTGAAGGCTGTTGCCTGCGGACCTGGATCGAAACTCAGCGCAACTTTTTTGAGAGTCAAAAGCTCCCGAAGCAACATGTTCATATGTTGGAAGAATTGGGAATTAATCTGAGCGAAAAGAAAGAAACAGTTTCGGAGAGTAGAATTGATGTTGCTTGGATTAGGAACTTCAATGTGCTCAAGTCATTCTACGAGAAGCACGGACATACAGATGTGAGTACATTCGCCTTAGTTATCACATGAAACTTCATGCACAAAGTCTCTCATATTTCTTCTGTGATACTTCGCTGCAGGTTCCCGTTGATGATGAAAATAACAATACTTATGGCACAGTCAATCTCAACTCAGGAGGAAATCGTTGCTTAAGCAACTGGATTCAGAAGCAACGTGAGAAATATAGGTGCGTTGGAATATTGTTGTGTTGGGTGAAACCTTGTGACTCTCTTGTGGTCTTATTTCCGCGCCTGGAAAACACAGAAAGAACAAGCTAGCCGAAGATCGCGTAAAGAGACTGAAGAGTATTGGGATTGATCTTACTGCAAAGAAGAAGGCACGACGGTCCAATGGTCTACCAATTCTCGGTGAAATGCCTCCGGATGATATATGGTACGAACACAGTGATGGAGTTCGGAGAAGAGTTCCGCCTACATGGGTGTTCCCCTACTTGAACCTTGAAGAAATGTACGTCCTATATCACTGCAATAGCTACATAAACGGGGACAGGGAGCAGAAAATGTCGCCTCATAAAATGCTTTCTCCTGATGACAGTAAGTCAATATTGTGGGGTGGACATTGTACTTCGCCCTTCTGTTTCTTTCTAACGCTAGCATTTGCCCGGCGACAGTGCTTACGGGATCATCGGGAAAGAATCGCCTCTCGGAACTCAAACGCGTGTGTGGAATAATCGATCAAGAGTGTAAAAGGCAAGGAGTCGAGGTGAACGGTCTGATGACGGAGGAAGAGGCCAGGCGTTGTGTGCGCATCGGATATGTTGGTTTGAATATTCCGTCAGACCAAGGACTAGGACCGGTCTTGCAAATGAAAGTATCAACCTGTATTAAATTTCATGTTAAGGCCAAAGAGGCCTTCGATGACCAAGAGGAGGAGACAGAAGACTACGATCTTTGGTAAAATCACTTCTCTGGCTTCAAATAAAGCACGGTCCATTTTGGTTTGAACATCCCGCCATGCAAAGAGCATACTGCAAATGAAAGTCTCTGCACACGTGGAAGAATGTCATCTAAAGTTAAAGAGGCCTTGGTAGCCAAGAGAAGAAACACAAGACTACGATATTTGGTAAAACGGGTTGCAAACCGGCGTACGTCAATTCACTGGACTTTGCTGGAACAACACGGTCCCCATTTATTGGCGGGGTTACTGAAACAGTGACTTGGCTATCACTTCAATTGTCAATGTTGCCGTGTCGCACTGAGGCGTGATATCGCAAGCCTCGTATTCACAACTGTCCCAGCCCGTGTACCCCTCGTTTGGCGCATACACCACCTCGAGTAAGTCCAAACCGACTGTACAATCTCCATTGATTGCCTGTTTCACTATTCTTTGGACAACAATGGTTTCGGATGGGGTATCATTCGCAAGAACGGAAACGAAGGCTATGTCGTCAACATTTACTGTAACAGTGTCGTCACGAGCCACGGGCATGGAAGAGGAGGGAGGAGGTGCAGATGGTAATGATGCAGTCGGTGGGGATACTGTTGGAGCCAAAGTCATGCCCGGCTCGGTCGGAAATGGCGTGACTTTCACTTGTGTGCCCGTGACGGACTGCCTGGCAGTGCAATATGTACGTGGACAGGCGTCAAGGCAGCAGTGCTCTCCCGGGTTGCCGTTCGGGCACGGCTCACCTAAACTATGACACTCGTCTACGGGGTTGTTTGGGTCAACAGCGGTGCAGCCAACGAAGTTAGCCTGATGTTCCAGTTTGCATCAGGTGTTGAAGTGACAAAAGAGGCCTATTGATGAGGATCGATTCGACTGCTTAAATATTTTCTTGGGATGCATAAAGAGCACTTACCGGAGGACAAACGAACCCACCAGTCGGGAGGTTAGGTGATAACTCCGTTGGATATGGTGTTGTTGGCTCTGACGGCGATGGATTTGGTGTTATTGGGGGGTATGGAGGTTCTGTTGGGAATGGCGTTGTAAATGATGGTGTTGGATTATTTACATCCGACTCTCCCCATCCACCACACGTGCCGCCTACAAACACTGTTTCTGATGATTCGAACTCGCCTCCGCTGGCGATCTCTTTTCCATTGACAGAAATCGTGTAACTGCCAGCACCTTGCTCGCAGCAGATGCCTGAAGGAAAAAGTCAGTTCATGGACATGGATTCTTGTCAGAAAGAGAAGCAACTGTACACTTACCATCATCGAATTCGTCTGTTCGTGTGTGCATTGAATCATCATTCGCTGAAACGTAAACTAAGACGATCAAAAATGCAACAGCCCACAAAAGCTCTTACCCGTTATGGTGAAATCGTAGCATCCGCTCCGGGTTAGGCACTGAGTGAAAGAGTGTGTTTGATTACTGGCAAATCCGCTCCGGGAAACGACAACAGAACCAGAGTTCCTATCTACAAGACTCCAAGATGTGTCATCACCTTAGCAAAAGAATGAGAGGGGAAGGTTGAACATCCTTGAGAAACTTATGATATGCAGAACGAAGTGTGGAAACCCACTCCTCTCACCGAAAGCGTCGGTAACCAGTGTCAATTCGAACTTATCATCACAGATTTCGGGTGGTCTTGTAAACACCTGTGTCGGTGCAAGAGTTTTATTCGTGCCGACGGTAGGTGTACTTCCGTTTGTGGGTTCGGGTGAGGGATGGTACGTTGGAGACCAAGTTGGTGACGATGGACGGGTGCTTAAACTTGGCCTAGCGCTGCTGGTGGGTCTCGATGTTGGATTGCTAGTCAGAGATGGATGAAGAGAGTGCGAAGGCATCTCGGAAGGACTCGTTGTTGGATCGTCTCCCAGATAAAAGTATTCATATCCAGTCGCCACTGTGATCGACGAATTGAAACCAGAACCAGCAAATGAAACTTTTGCTACTTTCTGGGAACGAAGTTGGGATTGATTGACATGTCAATAGGCAAAGATGTCAAGAGGGAAGCCAGATCATGATACTCACAATTGTTGGAGCGAGAGTTTTCATTGCTGGGGGTAGTGTGGACGGTATTTGGGTTGGTGGGGATGGCATTGAAGTTGGTGTTTCAGTTGGAGAGACCTCTGCTGGTATTGAATAACAGAAAGGATCATCCCATATACAGCTAGTGTCTTTTCGGCATTGCTTTCTGTTCAGTGTTGAGCATGGATCGGGCTTTGTTGGTTTCAGAGATGTCGTTGGAGGGTCGGTCGATGGAGGGTTTGTCGGATGATAACTTGGTCTCGGTGTGGCCAGCCTCGAAGAGATGAAGTACTCGCGCCCATGAGGTAAGCACAGAGTGATGCTCAACGTCTCTCCATCTTCGTAGTTGCCCCCTGTGGCAACTATGTCCCAGCTATAACTATCTCTTAGCTCCCACATGAACCCTTTGCTGTCATCGCCTGCGAATATGTCTAGGGTAACAGGATTTTCAGTTTCAGGCTGGCACTCCTCCTCCGTATCACTCACGAGGGTACAGTCGATGTCGATACAACAATTACAAGAGACTTCTGGCTCGTCTCCGTAGCAATCTAATAGGTAATCCGAGGGCAGATCACTGCACATAAAGTCAAAATCGCCAGAAAGCTGATTGCCGTCTAAGTGAAACGTATCTGTTTGTATGGATAGCAGGTTGTTCGTTCGATGTGCAGCAGGTAAGAGATGAGACGTCATCGCGGCGACAACTTCAGCTGGTATGCTAACATTACCTAGCGACGGAATATCTGAGAACGACCGTGGCACGGACCCCGAGAACTGGTTGTTGGTAATAATAAAAGTCTGGAGCTCGGTCAAGTTCCTCGCATCCATCAGCTGCCCTGACATATCATTGGTGGACAAGTCAATGAAACGAAGGCCCGTCATCTGAGCCAACGGATTGATACTGCCCGAGATATCATTGCTGCTCAGTCTGGAAAAAGAAGAGGCAGGGGTTGGTCGACTTTTGACTTCCTTCAATTTACAAGACCAAAGTCTTACTCGAGATAAGCGAGGTTGGACAACGATCCCAAGGCGTCGGGGAGGCTGCCGCTGATATCGTTCATCATCAAGTGCAGGGCGGTGAGCTCCGATAGCAGGCCAAGCTCTGTGGGGAGTTCGCCTTTCAGGTTATTACTCGCTGCATAACATGGAAAAATCAATTCAAAGAAAATGATGTAACGTCTGGTTGAGCAAAATCCAAGACGACCATAAGGGTAGATACTCACGCAACGTCAGGTTCGTCACACGCATATCAGGCGTGCACTTCGTGACGCCTTTCTTGAACGTCCTAAACAGTTTCCCCTTCCACCTGCACACGTGACTGTCCCTCACAAAGTCGAATTTGTTCGACCAGTCCTCCCCGCCGGTTTCGTAGTACAGCAGCGCGAGCGCGAACCGTTCCACGATTTCGACGTTCGAAAGGCGCGGTTTGTCGCTTAATTCCCACGCGGTCTGATCGTCCACCAGCCACCGGAGTGCCATTCTATGCGCAGACTGACCATCGGAAAACGAGTCGGATACGACGCCCCCCGAGTAGTTCGATATGATGTGCATCAGCTGGGATTGGAGGACGGCCGTCGGCTCTCCCGAGGGCTCGTTCGACGGCGAAACCGAAGGGGAGGTCGAGATCGAGGGTGCGCCAGTCGGAGCTTCTGGGAGGATCGGAGGTGCTGCGGGACCCACGCCACCATTCTTCTGTGACAACGTCGCGGATAACGTGATCACCAGCGCCAATAAAATTACCACGCCCAGCACCAAGAAGGGAAGCTTAATCTTCTTCCCCGCAATCGTAAGCGAATACTTTTCCGGATGCACAACTGTTGCGGCCGGTATGTCCTCGGGGTTCACTGCGGTCGCCTCCGGCACGAGGATCTCGCCCTCGTCATTCAGGTAGGCAGGCGCCCTTATCCGCGCATTTGCAGTCACCGCGTCATTGACTGTTCCCATTGCGTACTGATTTGCAGTTGTCGTGTAATTTTCACTTTGAGTAGGTGTTCCCGTTCCATTATCTTGATCCCTGCTCGGATCTTTTCTCTCCCTGCTCCTGCTCAGCACGGGCTGCCTCTCGACGCTGTCCTCGATACTGGGCTCGCTAACGCTATCTCCGAGTCTGGGCTGGACGGTCGCGTCGCCTCCGCGCGCTCTGGCCTTGGCCTTGGCGGCCTCCAGGGAATCGTCGTGCGCCGACGCATCGAAGGCCCCGTCTCCGTGCGAGGGCGGCTCGGGAACCGATATCCTCGTCTGCATCTGCATCATTTTCCTCGACAGCGAATCGTCTTGAGCCGCGGCAGCGAGAGCGAGTGATTCGCCGTACGGCTCCGCGGCCGGGACCTCCTCGACGCGGCATCTGGATCTGGCATTCGCCTGCTTCTGCTTCTGCGTCTGGTCGTCATCGTCCACTTCCAGATGTTGGATTGGAACGGGAGCTTCTTCGTCGCCAATGTCAAGGGCGACGTCTGCCCGTGCATTCTTTTCGTCGACGCCTGCTCGGCTCGCTGCCGCTGCTGCTTCCGCGCCGGCTGCGTCTCCCCGCGTCGCATCGTTCCCTTCTGCTTCAACTTCAATCACAGGCGCTTCCTCGTCGTACTGGGAGTCGGTGTCGACGGGCATAAGACCGTCGGCATTGCCCGCCGCAATGCCCATCTCCGCCGGCTGCTGGCGCCCCCCGTCCATGGTGCAATATCAAAAGCAGAGCTCGGTAGGGGGTCTTCAACCTCCGCAGGGTTACAATATGCTGGCTGCCCGCCAGTGCTCCGGCTCGGTGCAGGCGGGACGTGGCCTTGACGCGGCGCCGCACCACCGACGCGAGCGACACCGACATCGATCTTGCTGAATGACCTTGATCTTGCTCGTGGCTCGTGCGTAGACTGTGGGTACATGAGACATGTCATGTGTTTATCTGCTTCGCTCCGTAAATTTTGTTCAAAATGTAATAAATAAAAAGAAGTAAGCAGCTGAAATTGTAGTATTTTCGTTATCTACTGATGACAATTACAATTTATTTAATGTATCTATTTTAGTCATTCGGACACATAAGCAATGACAAGCAATAGCAAGAAGCACGGTCAGCAAGGCAAGAAGCAAGACAGGCACATCAGACAAGACCAGAACAAGACTTGAAGGTCTCATCCAAACCACTCGTAGTAACGACTAACAACTAGATAGAGCATCATCATCATCTGTCTGGATTGAGTCTGGCGCCACCCCTCTCTCTAGAGAAGGTGTTGTGAAGTTGGTGGTGAGAGTCGCCTCGCTCGGCCATTTACTCATCTGCTCTACAGACACATCATGAAAAGTTATTCTTGAGACGGTATTCTAAGAATCTTTTAAGCTCCTTCTTTCAGACTACTTCAGGGAAGAGATCAGCAATGGTGCTCGCGTAGCGATAGGGTGTGCATATTGGGTGCAGTTGCAAAAAATGTCGCGAAAGAAATCCTTGCTGTGATGAAAAGAGGGTTTGGCATCAAGGTTGAGTCACTCTACAACTGCAATTGGAAAACGACCATTAAAGTTTGAGTGTGAGACAGTGTAGTGTGCCTCTGGCGGGGACAAGGCAAGGATGTGTGAACACACTCCGTGGCCTATCTCCTATCTGGGACCAGAATACTAGCTGTGTTTTAGTATATTGAATATTAACAGAGAACAGGTCGGGGACTAAGATATTTATCTAGGTCTAAAAAACAGGCAACAGAGTCGCAGGACATTAGGAGTTTCCCCCCTCACCCAAAGTGTACCTCTCTATGGCAAAGAATGCACACAAAAGGTCATAGGACATAAGGGTGATTCGCAGAATGATAGTAATTAAAGTGTATTAATTCACCCCCAGATGGTATAATGCCCTAAACACGTGGTGGTCTTTTCAATTGTCATGGGTCTCACAATAACAATGCCGCGACCAGAAATCCAGCACTTTCTCTCAGGAGTCAAGGCAGCTTCACTAAACCTAACAAGCTAGATCCAGATCACTTTAACCGTGAGAGATCCAGCTCCCAGCTCTCACGGCGGAAACAGGCTGTGTAAGTGCAACCCCGTACACATTTTGAACTTTGTAATTCTGCCGCTTCAATCTGGGACACGCCGTTTGTTGCCGTCCTGCAATAAACTGACCCCCGCGTCTGAACCTCGGGCTCAAGGCTCTCCCAACGAATCCATGCAGGCATGATCCTCCTGAACTGTATCCCACACCTCCGACGCGCCAGCAACTCGTCGCTGTTATCAACATCGCTCTGCACGAGCACGAGCAGTGCCACAGACTCTCACTGTCCCCACGCGGTCGTGAGTAGCCGCCCTCTTCCCAGCTTTCATGGCAGTCTTCATCGCGTACATCCATTTTTGCTGCTCCATCGAAGGCTGATCGGATAAGAAGCTGAACTCTATCTCCGGTAAGTACCTGCTACGTTCTGATTCTGGTAGGAAGCCAGGGTCCAGCAGAGATAGAAGCTGTGGCTGTCTCTCGTTGCCTTGGGACATGCCATTTGCCATGCAGAGAT
>JALLOV010000098.1:0-14094 GCA_036939655.1 Thalassiosira allenii | reverse complement strand
ACGCGAGCTACTACACGGACATTATTGTTGGTGATGAGTTGATAATGATAGACGCCATACCGGTAGAGCAACTCACATTTGACGAGGCCATGAAATATTTGAAAGGTAAATCATCATGTTGCTTGCCATGCTTTTCTGCAGCATTCCTACTCACCTCACACTATTGACCTCGTTGCAACGCAAGTGCGTCTCGCCGCGGCAAAAGAAGCAACAGAGACAAGAGGATCATCCATGTCGCCAAACCGGCCTTTACCTTTGCAGCTGATACGTAGCAAATCAAAGAAGCGCATCCACCGGAGGTCTTCAAATGATTCCAGCGAACTTACGGAGTATGATAGTATCGTTACTCTAACTCTCCTTACCCTGGAGGAGCGATTAAGGCGTTTGCGCCGAGCTGCGCGTGTGTCCAAAAATGCAAACCGATCATCATACGGCCAAGGAATCGACACCAATATACTGAAAAGGGATGAGTTGTTACAAGATATTGACCACCCCGACTCTTCATCAGAACCAGGCTGCCAATCGAAAGACTTGTTGGTTGATATGAAGTTTCTTTTCCAGTCAGTCTTTGTCTTCTTACGTGCACCGGATCCTGCCGATCCTCCGCATAGAGTGATAAATAGAAGTTTACACTGGCGGGTAAGTTTATTTCTCACTGGATGTTCCGAAGCCAGAAGTGAACAACAAAGTTTATTCAATGGCCTGATCAATGTGTGTTCTGCAGTTATACTATCGGCAAAGAGGGTGCAGCTCTCACCCATGGAAGTGTCTCTCTCCGGGTGAGGCTGCGGCGTATACATGGGAAGAGCCGATGAAAGCAAAGAAACTTTCGGTGCGAGTTGGTGTGGGAGAGTGGATTGAGGAGGAGTCTAGGATGAGCGGAATGAACAGGCATGGAAGTAATCTGACCATTGAAGGAAAGAAAAGGAACAATCGCCGGCCGCTATTCTCTTTCCACTTTGTCGAGAACGAAGAGCAGGGACATTTTGGTGCAACTAAGAGCATCCGATTGGAGGAGATCGGTTACAGAGATCAGCTTCCCTGCCCTCCAAGAAGCCGTGACCACGAACATGGCCCTTCTACCAACCCGAAGGAAAAATCTCTCGTCTGTCAGGTTGATACAGAAGGGGCAACCCGGGTGCTCATTGTGTCTGATGCAGTTTCTTCTGATGAAGTGACTGGTGCCCAGATGAATGATGCAACTTTGGTGCAATGCCATCTTGCTAATATACGAAAAGAAATATCAGATGAAGAGAAGAGGCGAGCGTTGATAAAGGCAATGCTGGCAACAAAGAGTGATACGGAAAGCGGTCCATCCACGTCGGATCCGCTCCATTCTATCGATGAGACTGTGTTGGTGGGAAGGGAGCGCATCAGCGCTCGCGGCATCTGTTCTAATCCATCCTCCCTTCTCAACCTCGACGACTCACATTCAATTGAACAGGAGTTCCACGATCTGTTGGAATACGATGAAGGTGAGTTGAAACTTCATTTTGCATCGCAGCATTTACAACCAGCGTTTGCTCAGTCATACACTTTTGGTTGCAGGGCTTTTCATCACAAAACGCAATCAGGTGGTTGTCGAGGTTTTGGAAGCTACTGGTTTGAGGTCCTCGGATCTGAATGGGTTGTCGAATCCGTACGTCAAAGTTGGGCTAGTCTGCTCAAGTAGTAGTAAGAGGCGCACAGGCTCATTCAACAGAAAAGCAATGAGAAGCACTTACTATGTCGAGAAAAGTCTCTCTCCTCAATGGTGTTACCAGTCGTTCGTTTTTGACGTGCCGGCAAAGGCGATCTCGGACCCAAGAGAGACGCGTCGTTACTCCATACAGTGCGTGATTAAGAGTACGCGAAAGTTTGGGAAGGACAATTTCCTTGGGCAAGCTCACATCCACCTGCGGAATTTGAAGGATCAGAGAGAGAATGTAGGATGGTACCCATTAATGGGCAAGCTTGGTCAGAGCGGTACAGGAAAGGACCCTCTCGACAGAATTTGTGGTAGCATCAGACTACGAGTTCAGTGGGTCTACGACACTCCCGGTTTGCTGGCGTATTACCTCTTGTGTTCTGAGCGCCGCTTGGAAACACTTCGAAACAGCAAAGATGGCATGAAGCGCCAGTTGAAGTCATTCCAGGAGGCAGCAAAGCAAGAAAAGGAGCAAGGGGAAACTGTTTCTCTGGCAAGAGTGCCTGCTCTAGCTGTTGCAGCTATGTACAACAAGAAGGCTCAACGGCAGGATGGTAAAGCAACAGCAAAAGACGAGAGATCTACTCTGGGGAAGGCTCAGCCAACGAAAGTGATCAAGAAGAGTGTTCTCGCAACAGAGGGCAGATTAACAAAGGTCATTAATGCCGCACGTCTCATCGGGGCCACAGCTACGGCTACGAAAAAACCATTGAAGGAGGGGGCGTTGACTGCTGCCAAGAGACATGCATTTACTAGCTTTCTGGACAGCATGCTTGATCTCGGTATCGAGGATGATGGATCTTCTGATGATGACATGTTTGATGATTCATTGCTTTCTGGAGAATTACTCATTGGCAGTACCGCAAGTGATACCCCAATGTTGGGCAAGAGTCGCAACAAAAGCAAGGCGGCCGATTCCCAGCAACATGCTCTGATATCTAGCAGAGACATCATGATACCTACAGAGGCAATCCAGTCCTCTTGCTCCCAGCCATCAGGTGCTCGCTTTTTATGTCTACGGTGGCAATGCTGGGAACACCACACCGGCCACACCTCAGCAATGCCCTCTCCTCCGTTTTACCAGTCATGGAATGAATCACGCGCTTTTCTCAATGGTAGGAGCAATGACGCGAAACCCAAGTTGCTGAACATTGCCTTGCCTAGTGCATCTGTGGATGAGTTTCAAGAAGATGCAGCGAAAATGGTTGAGTTTTTGAGACTGCCACCGGAAGCGCCCCGTCTTATTACAGAGAGAGAAGACACGCATGTTTGTGAACTTATGTCCTCAAGGGCATCGTTTTCGAAGGCTGCAAGGCGTTCACTGGGCAGTGTTCTGAACCAGGGCGGAGGTAACAACTTCTACATGTGGATAGTCTTATCTATGGAAGCATTTGACCTCAATTCCTACCTGCCCTTTCCTTCTCGTTGCCCTTTTTCAGTTCTCACTATTCGTCCTATAACGGCGTTAAATCTTCCCGAGACATACACCGGGATGTTTGTTAAGCTGCGGTGAGTTTGTTCAGTTTTCAACTCTCTACTGAAGTCCTTGTTGATCTTTGGCTTATGTTGGCTTTCCTCGCAACTCAATATGCACGCCAGGTACGGCACCCAAATATGCCTGAGTGAGACCGTCGACAGCAAAGTTGCACCAGTTTGGTCTAAGGAAGTCTTCCATTTGGAACCAGTTCACTCGTCATATCGTAAGAGAAGAAGCAGGCGAAATCTAGTCTTACGAGGCGACAGCTCTGGTGAAAACACCATGAACGACTTTGATGAGATCGCCGAAATGTTAAACCCCACAAGGGCTCGCGGTAGTCGTGAGAACGATTTGACGATTCCGGTGCAGCCATTTGAAACAAGCAAGTCTTTACGGCTGACTGTGATCGGAGAACGAGCAAACGTGCAGTCAAAGGTCGAAATCGGTAAGTATAGGCGGATTTATTATTATTTTTCTTACCCTACCCCCTGACTGCTGATGATGTTGATGCCCACCATGTCCAACAGGGTGCCTTGATATACCACTTGGCCCAGCGTTGGAATGTTGTGCACAATCTATGGAAGACTTTGAAGAGGACAGAAATAGGCTGAACTCAAAAGGTCTGCCACCAGCTTATGTCAGGTGGTTCCCTCTCATGTCCCCTTCAGAAGCAGTGCCCATAGAGGGTGACCTAGGACGAAGCATTCGGCCGCTTGAGTCGGAGAAGGTCAATGATAACCAATTTGCAGAATACTTTGCCCCTTGTATCAAGTTGGCATTGTGAGTTTCTTTGTCCACATTTTCATCCCTTAATTGCTCGTCTCTGACCAAAAAGATATTTTCTACAGGCTGTTTCAACCGAATTCAGATGAGACTGAAAATGATGTTGCCAACGAAGATTCCACTGATAGATCTGGCACTGACCAGTATATGTATGCAAGGCTGGACATGATTTCCATGGCCGTGATTGATTCTTCTCGCACAATGGAACTTCTCTCGTTGTCCACACGTGACGCTGATCTGAGGATTTCCGTGACCAGCGCAAAGACACGTTTTGCTGTTGCTGTAGGTAACATTCAAATTGATCAGCAAAGTTTGGCAGTGAGCACGAAGGTGCCAGTCATCCTCGCACCTACGCCGGTCAAGAGTCCTCAGCCCACAGTTCAATTTCTTGTCTGGAGAGATAATATTTTGTCAGTTGACATGGACTCCTACGAGTATGTTGCAATACAGGCAAGTCTAGCATCGTCTGTTGTTGGGGACTTCTCTCTTTTCGTTAATGTTCACCATTGCTCACACCTTTTTTCGTTCTTGCGTCTTTGTCTAGGTACAAGAGATGGATCTAAAGATTGAGGAGTCGTGGTTGTTCGACGTTTTCGAGTTCTACATGAATGTAGCAAAAAAACGAGACGAGAGGGCGAGCATGTGGCAACAAGACAAGAAGAATAATATGTCAACATGTACATTTAAGGGAGACTCAAGTGGCAAATCTATTGAAAAGGCTAGCCTTTTCCTTAGAGAAAATCGCAAAATGAAGAAGAAGAAAATATATGTGCGGCTACTGATTCTTGGCTCCGCGCGTGTTAACTTCTCCTACTTCAAGAGCGCGAAAGGTAGCTGGGGCAGTGCAGACTCCGAGGAAACACTGGTTGACGTAGACCGCCTAGAGCTGTTTCCATCTTCTTCCATGCCAAGTAGTCAGCCCTCGGGTCAGCCAAGCGCAACTGACGATGCCTACCGAAAATGGTCCGAAAACATGTCTGGTGATGTTGAGGAGAGGTCCCAGCATGCAAACATCAACATCATCTCAGCTGTGTTCCCGTCGATCTCAGAGGCCCCCATTCGCTTCGAGGAGAAAATTATTGAGCACGTCTATGAATCAGAAGGCGAAATTTTGCGACAATTAAAGTCCTTCTATTCATCCGAGGCCCTGAGGCAGATTTATAAGATAGTAGGGTCGCTAGATTTCGTGGGGAACCCAACGTAAGTGTTTCAGTTTGACAGGATTATTTGAATGATACAGACTTACAATCTCTCATTTTCCTCCTTCCAAAGAATGGTATTGACATCCTTCCGCACGGGTCTGCGTGACTTCTTCATGCAACCGTCTCGTGAATTGAGACACATAACAAAGAATCCCTCTCGAGTGGGTGTTGGAGTGGCCAAGGGAACTCTATCGCTTTTGTCAAACAGTGCCAGCGGAATCTTTGGGTGAGTTTCTGTTCCTTCGCTCTGAACTAATTCAATGCCAACCACTACAATCTAACAGCTTCGACTTCATCGACAAGATTTTTATCAAACTTGGGGGCGACAGTAGGTCATACTGCTACCATGTTGACGTTGGATGAGCATTTCCAGCAACTCCACTCTGAGCAAAAAGCTGCGCAGCAACGGCATTACGATCGATGGAAGAAGAAGGGTTTCGGACACGTCACATTGATGATATCTCGGCCTGTCCATGATATTGTGTTTGGTGTGCTATCTGCATCAACAGGTCTGCTGACTGAGCCGTATAGAGGAGCAAAAAAGGATGGTCTTGTCGGATTTGGCAAAGGAACGGCGATTGGGATCATTGGAGTTGTTGTCAAGCCTATCGTTGGTTTATCGGATGCATTCTCTCATGTTACTGAATCCATACATGACATTGCCAAGAGTGTGAACCTTCTGGAAGTGAAGTTCAAACCTATTGAGCGATACCGGTATGCCACATGCTGCTTTGATGTCGTATGTAATGATGCTGTGTGGTATTCACTGACATGGATCTTCTTCGTGGTACCGCCCACCTCCTTATAGGTTGCCATATGTCTTTGGCTCCAAACAGATGTTGCTCCCTTTCAGTCAGGTTGACTCGAGGAGCGCACAACTGTTACTGGCTCACCCGCTTGACAAGAAAACAAAGAAAGGAGAGGAAGTGATTGTTGCTTCAGAGGCTCTCCAACTTGGGAACGGAATCGAGCATTATATTGTCATCACAACTATGAGAGCAGTCTTATTCAGGTTGAAGGTTGTTGATGGCCAGGGCTTTATCACAGCCAATCTAGTGTGGCAGGTTCGCTTCGAGAAGGGCACAAGAGTAACGTCTAGCTTAGGGAACAGAGGGCATAATGGTTTCATTCTTTATCTCTCTCGGTATGGTCCTCAAAAACGAAGGGACCCAGACCGAAAGGAATCAGAGGGGTATGATGTTACCTCACATTCGATCCCAGGTGAATTCCAGCATGTTACGAACGACCAAGAACGCCATAGTGACTATTTCTTCCAGGAAGGCGAAGGGAAATATCCAAGCGTTGAAACACCTAGATCTTTTCATCCCTTGGGGGCGACCACCGCTGCATTTAGATTGCGGAGTGCATGGCCTTTTGCTGCTAGTGATGGGGAGGAGGTAACAAGATTCGCAATTGAGGGCGAGTTCAAGCAGCGGTTGCAATTGTCCCGAATTCACAACGCAATATGCTGCATCTCGGGGGATTTCGACTCGATCTTATGCGAAGGAAACCAAAACGACAGAGGCGAAGGAATTACAACTTTTGGGCCATTGATCTTTGAGCCCCAAGAGGAGGCTCAAGAAACTCCAATGGAAAATGCCAGGGACAGCCTGAGAAGCCTGTATTCGTCTCTTGAGCGCACCACTTGGAAATGCGACGGGCTCAAGACATCACTTTTCTCAGATGCAGTGATGCCAAATGTCGATGGGCCTTCCTGGCTTGTGGAATCTCGAGCTAGGGTGTTTGCGCCGCCGCAACACCCCCCACTACCTTTCAATGTCGACCCCACACAGGACAAGGTGGTATCTCAAATCATAACTGAGCTGGAGCATGGGCAGCGATCATCTGAGAGCGCTTCTCGCGAAATCTTTGCTCATGCCCACTCTCTTCGCTTCTCCGAAATTCAGCAAGGGCTGGCAGAAAACGAGCTTTTTTCTCGTCAGCTCTTGGAAGGTGATCGCAGCATCTGTCCATCCATTCCTAGCAGTGCTGGATCTAACAAGTCCGGCGATGATATTTCAGCGCATCATGGGCAGGACACGTTTGAAAACGAAAGCCCACACATACTCGGGGGTTCAACAGAGATTGCTCCCACTGCACTACCTCACGACCCTCACCAGGCCCCAAATGACAATCTAGTGGAGGAACCCACACAATCTACTCTTCCTATAATTGACGAATCAAAGCCGACAGTGCCAATGCTATCTTTCGACAGTGCACCTAAGGATTTAGGCACCGGATCCAATCTAGACGAGAGATTACAGCGAGTTGAAGCATTGTTGGAATGTCTAGTGGGTGATACTTCTACCACGGCAACCAACCTATCGCACGAGGCAACGTTGATGACACCAACAAGAAAAGTTCAGAGTACACCGACTCAATCACGGCAATCGAATGGGGACGAGACTGAAGTCGAAGCTCTATTGAAAGAAATAGAAGATCTGAAAAGACAACTTGCAGCCCGAAGGGATTCGAATGTTTCCGACGAACTAAGGTATGAATCGAACACTACGGAAGCCCCACCGCTTCACGGAAGGAAGAAGCTCAGAGGTCGCATGAAGGAAATCTTTACCCGAAAGCACTAAAACACTTAATCTACTGACTCACTTCTTACACTTACACTTGCTGGCTATTTGTTATGGTATTTGTTATTTGGTAGTGTTGTTTCACAGGAAACTAACTGTGCTCTCTCGCATCTTCGGGTGGCGGGTGAGGTGCCTTTTCTTCGGAGAAGCGCATAGAAATACTTTGGTCTCTAGAGACACCAACCTTCTGGGTCGCTTTGAGGTGGGTTTGCTTCTGGCTGGCTCGATTAGGTGCTGGGCGTTCGGGTTGATGGGTAGATGTAGGTAGAAGTGAGTTGGAAGGATTGGATGGTGGATGTTGTGATGTGATGGAGCACCATTCCTGAGAATATTACCAAAAATAAAGATGACTTAATTTCCCAGGAATTACTGAGATCCCCGGCTTCCGTGTCTGGTCGTGGGGTCGGTGTCTCTGGCAACTGGACCTGTGACACGAGACGCGCTGCGATGTAATCGCGGGGAAAGGGGCTTATGCATCGACTTGTGACGTTGGCACAAACAAAGACTCATTGAGGTACGGATCCCGATACGACTCCCATCTTGTGCCCTATCCCATGTAAGGGTTTAAACTAAAAAGTTATTTCTTATATGTCAGAGATTTATCCCTCAGGCAATAATAAAATACATTTATTTTGAACGCGAGAGAAGAAAAGGATATTCAGTTTATCAAATAATGTAACCCCCAAGTCTATGACAGAGATACCGTCTCAGTGGGCGGTCGGTCCTTATGTTTTGAGGTCATCTATCATTACGACCTGACTCTGCACGGTCATTTCTTTGCCCCCTGGCCTGTGCGTGTGTTCCTCGCTTTCCACTCTGTCACACTCGCACTCGCGCCTCTCGCTCCCCCCGCGCGCCGCGCGCCACTCGAAGATGAGAGAGAGCGCGCGTGCTGATGCTGAGTTGCTATTGTAGTGCAGAGCAGAGGAGGCAGTGCCGCCCCCCCGCTATCGGTCGGCCTCCGGCCTCTCAATTCTCATTGCCCGAAGATCATCATCGTTCGCATCTCCAGGGGGGTATCATTCGGTCGCGTCGCCACAATCTACAGCTAGAGCGGTCCGAGAGGGCAACGCACCCTCGGGTCTCTCCGCTGCGGTCGCGAGACGTCTTGTCGACTTTGCCAACTGCAAGGTCATGAATCCCATCGGTCCGAGATACCCGTGTCCTCCCCCATCCCAAAAACGGCTGTTCGACGGTCACAATACCACCAGACGACCTCTCGGCGATCGGTTCTCTGAATGTCGAATCCATCCTCGATCATATCATCGCACGATGTTCAACCTCAAGCTCGGGATGAACAAGAGGGCCGCGCCGTCCTCCTCGTCCGCGTCGGGCGGGAGCCTCGGCGGCTCGGGTCACTCCTCGGAACGACAGGGCAGCAAGCCGGGGTGGTTCCGGGGCGCGTCCTCCGTCGGCGGGGCGAACGACGATAACATGAGACACTACAGCGCCCCGGTCTGCATGGAAAACGAGGGCGGCGACGACCACGAGGTGCCGGGGGAGGAGGACGCGGTCGACGAGGACCCGCTGCTGTACCGACTGCGGCACCAGAAGCAGTACCTGAAGGACAAGCACCAATCTTCCAACAGGAGGCGGAACAGCCGGACGGGCAGATTAACCAGCGGGAACAACGGCAGCCTGCGGCGCAGCCTGTCGGACCGCGACGTCAAGGAGCGGGATCCTTTCGACCTCTGGGGAAGCCTGACGTCCGAGGAGGGATCGCGACGGAAGTCCGAGTGCAGCGGCGGCGACAACCTCGACGACAGCAGGCGGAGTCAGTGTAGCAATAACAGCGGCCGGAGCAGGCAGAGCAAGCGCAGCATGAGGAGCAGGGACAGCCTCGACGTGGCGGGGTGGGAGTCGAAAGGGACCCCGGCGAAGGCGAGGAGGAGGAGGAGCAGCAGGACCCAAAGTGACGGCGAGGGAGGGGACCGAGATGAGGACGATTCCGAATCGGGCGATCTGGTGGTCGATTTTGGAGGTGTGACCCCGGCCGAGATTAGGAAGGCGAGGCAAAGGAAGAGGCTCAGCCTCGACGTGTCCGACTCGATACGGCACCAAGCCTATAATGTCGACCGCGACGAGGAGGGGATGGTGGCCTTCCTATCCCCGGAGGACGAGGGGATGGCCGTCCTGTTCCACCAGGATATGACGACGAAGTACACGCCCCTGCGGCGCTCTGCGAGGTCCAGCTCCAGGAGCGTCAAGTCCGCCAAGAGCTGCCCCGCGGCCGCCGCCGGGGCCGGCTTGCCGAGGAGGGACAGCCACTCGACGTGCTCGTCCGTCACCAACTTCTCCGCGCACAACTCCCTCTCGGCGCTCTCCATAGGCTTCGGCGGAGTCGACGAGGAGGAGAGCGAGAGCGACGATGATGGACGCGAGTCATCGTGCCCCTCGCACGCCGACCTCGCGCACATCTTGTCGAGCCTGGAGAGGGAGTCGGAGAATCCCCCGCCGGGGCCGCCGCAGGACGGCAGGCCTCGGCGGCAACGGCAACAATCGAAGGAACCGTCGGAAGGAGCGCCCATGTCGCCCTCGGCGAGCTCGATACGTGCCGGCGGTCCAAGTGATTTCCAATCAAATAAGTCGCCAATGACGCGGCAGCATCGGTCGCCGCCGCTGGTGTCCCGTCGGCTGTCACTCACATCGCAGCAGTCGCCGCCCTTGGAATCCCGCAGGCCGTCGCTCGCCTCTCCGCAATCTCAATCAGAGCTAAGATCTCCACATCACCCGCAGCACAAACAGCTACGGCGACGGGCCGAGGAGGACGAGGAGGAGGAGGACCCGCGCCTCGCCCAGCTGCGGCAGCAATCCACGTCCGAGCTCCAGACGGAACTGTCCAAGATGCAGGCCGCGTCGAAGACGAACCTCGAGGGGTCGTGGGCGGAGGCGGAGGGGATGCGCGTCGAGAACTCGAGGCTGGACGAGGAGCTGGAGGGGGCGAGGGGGAGGCTCGCGGAGGCGCGCCGCGCGGCGCTCTTCTCCCCGGATTCTGACGGTGGCAGCGGCGAGGGCAACGATGTTGGGCCGAGCCGCCCCGTCAGGACCAAGGAGGGGTACCGAAGGCGTCGGCGACGGACGATAGACGACAACCTCCTCGGCGAGAGCATGCTGAGCAGGGCGAGCGTGGTCAGCGACGCGAGCAGCCTGGGGAGCGACATGGAGATGCTCCTCAGCCTGAGGAGGGGGGAGAGCACTCCTGTCGCCGGCGGCATTGGAGATGGGAGCGGGAATTATGGGTCCGGATTCAAGAGAACGAATAGCTCCAAGTCGCTGTTCGACCTCGGGTCGTCCATCCCGTGGGGACTCTCGCTCGGCCGAAACAATGACAATGACGATAACGGAGACGAAGACGAAGATCCCCCGGCAACGACGAGGCCGTCGTTCCGCGAGAGGACCGGGTACTGCAGCTCCGGGGCGCTCGACGCCCTGCGCGGGCCCGACCGCGACGACTACGACCCGTCTGACGCGAGGGCGCCCACCGTCAGCGAGATGACGACGAGCGAGCGCAGCGGCGGCGGGAGGGCCGAGAGGCGGCGCAAGGGCAACGCGGGCGGCCACGGCGGCGGCCCGAGGAGGGGGTTCCTCGAGGGCCTCGGGGCGAGCCTGAGGAACATCCACTCCGGCGGGGCGAGCGTGGCCAGCAACGACTTCGGGCTGGGCTTCGACGACGACGATGAAGAAAGCGAAAACGACGACGTCAGCGCCATCAGCGGCGTCACCGGGCGCAGCCGCGAGTTCGACGACGAGATCTTCAACTCGCTGTTGTCCGGGGACGTCTTCTCCGCTTCGGTCAACTTGAACAATGACAACACCGACGACGACGACAGCAGCGACGCAAGGAGCGGGGTGTTCTATCCCGCCGAGGACGTCGGCGGGGTCGCCCCGCGTTCCCGGAACGGCGACTCAGAGGACGACATCAGCGACGCGAGGAGCGGCGTGTTCTACCCGCCCGGGAGGAAGTCCCTGTCGAGGCACTCCTTCGTCGACTCCGTGTCGTTCGACGGGGAGGACGACGGCGGGGGCCCGCCCGGCAAGGAGGAGGAGAGGCGGCGGCGTCGGCAGTCCTCGGCCTCGCTGCCGCTGGACCTGTCCTCGATGCCGGTCTCGGCGATGGACGACTTCGACTTCGACCCGCTGAAGATGCTCGAAGGCAATGGCAACAGCGACAAGACGTCGTCAAAAAGGCCGGCGAAGTCCAAGCCGAAGGACAGGAGGGGCGGGTACGCCCGCAGGCCGAGCTTCATGAGCCTGTTCGACGGCAAGGTCGACGACGACGACGACGACGACGACGGCGCCGCGCCCGTCGACCCCCTGAGCGATCCAGTCCTGTCGCGGCTGCGCGCGAAGCGGGCGAAGGAGAGGGAGACGGGCAGGCCGGAGAAGATAAAGGCGAGGATCTCGAGGAAGGAGAAGGAGGCCGAAGAGCTGGAGCGATTGGTGCTGGATCAGGAGGAGGAGGTGCGCCGGCGCGAGGCCGACGTCGCCGAGGCGAATGCCAAGTCCGAGGCGAGCGCGAGCCGCCTGGAGGCCGAGGAGACGGGGCTGCGGGCCGAGGTCGAGGAGCTGGCGCGCAGGGACGAGAAGGCGGAATCGCACCTCGATTCCGCGGAGCTGGCCGAGCGGGAGGCCGGGGATAGGGAGCTCGCGCTGATGCGACGCCTCGACGAAATAAACGACCCGTTCGAGGAGGGACGGGACGAGGCCGAGCTCCAAAGGCAGCTCGAACTGTGCAGGGAGCGCCACGCCGCGTCCCAGGAGGAGGCGATCGGGACGCTTTCGGGCCTGCTGAACGACCTCGACCGCCTCCGCGTGCCCAGCCTCCGCGGGGACGACGAGGCGGAGGGGGGCGACGCGCAGGGCGGGTGCGGCGCGTCCGGGGACATAATCTCGAGGTTCGACGACCTCACCGACGGGGAGGAGGAGCTGGTGGGCGTACTGTGCGACGCGGGCCGGCTCGCGTCGTGCCAGGCTTCCTTCAGGGAGGTGCAGCGGAACGTCGAGGGGGCGATGCTCTGGTCGGACCGGCTCGGCGGCATCGAGGACGGGCTGCTGGGCCGCCTGGGCGCCATCGAGTCGATGATGAAGCGCGAGCACGGCGACGGAGATGACAGGACGCACACGACGGAGAGCTCCACGGCGAGCGAGCGGCTGTCGGCGGAGCGCGCGTTCGTGGAGGCGACGGCGTCGCGGCTGGAGGGGTCGAGGCGGGACCAGGTCCAGGGTTTGCTCGACGCGCTCTCGAGGGTCGTGGGGCTGCTCACGCGCTGGGACGAATTGCTCCTTCCCGATGATGATATGGCCTCGACGGACGAGTCTCGTCCCTCGTCCGGCGGGGGAAGGTTCGAGCCAGTCGCAGGCATCACGTCGATTCTGGAGGATGCCGTGAAGGAGGCCGCGTCAGGATTGGACGCGGCCAAGTCGGACATACTGGAGGAGCAAAGCAAGTTCCAGGCGAAGATGCAGTGTGCTGGCATCTCACCTCGTCCAATACACAAGAATTTCAGCGTCAACGGCGATGACGATCACAGCAACTCTTCGAGTCGTGGCAGCCACGGCAAGCTAGCGAGAGAGGCCAGGATGGAGGTCGAACGAATACGCGGAGTGGCAGCCTCGGCGGGTACATCTCTCAAGCGAGGGTCGCCAAGGAACACCGGTAACAGCCCGAAATCGCTGCTCGACGAAATCTTCGGGATGAGAGGAGACGCCGCAGAACGCGAGCTCGAACAGTTAGAAGCAGAAATATCTGCCGCGAAATGTATTCTTTCGGAAAGGGAGTCGCTGATGACCAAACGTGCATCGGACCTTAATTCGATGCAGGCACGGGCCCGTGAAAATTCGAGGGCGAGTCGGCGACTGATGAGCGAAGTGCAGGCGAGGATCAAGCACACATTATCAACGCTAGCCGAGGAGGAAGGTGTCAACAGCTAATGGCACTACGATACAAGAAACATGATAACCTGAAGTAATAATCTCAGACATAGCATTCAGAAAGGATGAGAGCTGCGTTCAGGCAATGATGTATCGATACTCAATGATACAAGTCTGGACTCTGATGAACGCTTCCAGGACGAAACCGCTTCCTCAGCTCGTGACACGAACAGTACCTCCAGTCGCAGTGCTCGAAAGCGTGCGGCGATTGCATGTCTACCAACGTCTTTATATCCCTCGCGATGGTTCGTACCTCGTGCTCGGTCTCGTCGAGAATGGATTGTAACTTTTGAGAGCCTATCGCAAAGTCTAGGCTTTTGGCCCTGCCCGTGCTTCTGTCATCCGCTAATGTTGTCGAGTCGTTGGCCGAAAGGTCGTCCACGTGCGAAGTCAGGTACATGAGGCGCAGGGAGTCGAGCTCCAGGATGT
>JALLOV010000097.1:0-14133 GCA_036939655.1 Thalassiosira allenii | reverse complement strand
GCCGGATCCAGATTGATGAAGTGGAGCTTCGAGTGCATATTCGGGCCTTTAATCTTCTTGTCTCTACTGTCTAGGCATTCAGGTCATCTAATAAACCCCCTTCTCACTATGGCAGAAGACTTGACGAGCATCAAGTATTCCCCCATACGATAATCTGACAAATCATCATGAATTCTACAGTCAATTTTCGTCTCTCTTTGTCATTTCATTCAGTCCTAAATTTGTCATTCAAGCAGTCCAGAACAAATAAATATCATACCCCCTTCAATACTTGACTCGACCTGATTTGCATCAAGTATTGCCCCTGTATCACCAAAGTGTGTGAAGCCATAATCTACATCTCGAACAAGTCCGTCGTGTTGAAAAAGTCGAAGTCGGGGAAGTTGCCCATGTTGGGCAAGACGTATTCCAGGTCTGCCTCGTCGACACCAGCCCACTCTGCCAAGGGCTTGAAAACGGCCTCCCAGGGAGTAGTCGGGATCAAGCGCCCTCTTCCAATGTTCAGCTCCGAACCTTCCTTGAGTGCCTCGGGATAGGTCCCCACAATCTGCGTTCCCTTAACCTTGCCTCCCATCATCATGTAATTTCCGCCCCAAGCATGGTCCGATCCAAGCCCTCCGTTTTGGGTGAGGGTACGGGCGAAGTCAGATGTCTCAATCACCGTCACCTTGTCCCAATCACCCTTGACCTTCATTTCGTCGGCAAATGCCTTGAATGCCGCATTCACATCGGTAAATAACCTGTCCTGGTTCATGAGCACTTGGCTGTGAGTATCCCATCCTCCAGTGGAAAGGAAGAACATGTCAGCATCCGTCCCTCGCACGCCGCGAGAGTCGATCATTTTGGCAACCATAGACAACTGTCTTCCGAGATGGGAGTTCGGGAATGTGACAGCAGTGGTCTTTCCATCAAGAGTATCGAAAAGCAAGTCGTTGTGTTCAAGGGATTTCAGCAGCACATCAGAGTACCAGTCTCCAAATACACCTGATTCGGATGTGACTTCCCCGTTGAGGGCTTTGATCTCGGCACTCATATTGTCAGATGATGGAGCTTCGTTGAACCTGGTAACTCCGTCGTTGCTTAGGATCACGGGTGACGCCTAAAACCGAAAGAGGAAAGGGTGTAAGTGGTGAGGGGCGTGCCGATGTAAAGAAGTAGTGATGAAGGAACTGTTGAAAGACTCACTGCCACTCCCGGCTTTCCAATGAGCGAAACCGAATTGACTGAAATTCAGTAAAGAGGCAAGGGTGAAATTGGTGAGGGACGTGCCAACGCAAAGCAGTGATGAAGGAACTGTTGAAAGACTGACCATCAATGGAAAAGGCCCCGACACTGAGTCCTTTGTTCGTTAGAACGGTCCGGATGCGCCCGAGGATACCAGTGCCATCCTCTTCCTTCAATGGGTCGACCCTCTGAGCCGCCAGTTGCATGAAGTTGTGTGCGCTGACGAGCAAACCAAACGTGAGTATAAGTTATTCACAACTGCAGGTCGTGCCGAGTCGATTTACTCACAACAGTTGTGTTTCCGTGTCGCGCCAGTAGTTCTCCTGTTATTGGAAACGAGGGAGCAGGACAAAAGTTAGTCAGATGACATTTGAGCAGAGTTGCTCTGGGTCAAAAATATGCATCGACAGAACACACGCACCTTGTCCGTCAGTTTCGTCAAAACACCCGTGTTGGCGAAGAAGACCATGTCGCCATCATTGAAGAGATCCTTCACGTCTCCAAGCTGAGGGTGGACACCAAAAGTCTCGCAAACTTGGTTATCGACATCGGCCAATACATTCAAGTCTTCCCTGACAAGTGCAATCTCTTGGCGTATCTCCACGTACTCATCAACGTAAACGTCTGTTCCGCCAGAGCATGTATGAGGCACAAGCATGTTGTAGGAATCACAGCCGCCGCCAAACATGATGTAAACGATTGCTTTATAGGGCGCTCCAGACGCTTGAGGAGGTTCAGGTTGAGCGCGCAAGGCCCCAGTCTTGGCAATAACATTAGTAGTGTGAAACTCCGGCGCTGTCAGCATGAGCTGGGCCGCAAGACGAAGGGCATCTCCTGACGGATCTGTTCCCGCGTTGCTATCCAACTCAGCAATGTAAGCGTCCTGGATGATCAGTTTATTCGCGTCCGAGAGCCTTCCGCTGGTGAAGATGGTGGCAAGCTCAGAAACGACGTCTTCGGCATGAGCTAGTAGTTCAGCCGGTGTTGTTCCGGTGTAAGGCCTCGAGAACGAAAGATGGGCAGTAGCACGGGGATTGTCTCCCTCGTTGCAATAACCCCAGTCCGTTCCAAAGCCTCCGTAGCATGTAGATAACCCATACTTCACCAGGCTAAACATACCATTCAACAAGCCCGTAACTTTGGGCATATCCATGATCTGACGAGCAAACACCAAACGTGAGTGTAAGTTATGCGCAGCTGCAGGCCACGTCAAGTCGATTTACTCACCATCATCTCGGGAGCGACAAGCGTGGCATTCTCGGGGCGGCCTCCGGGCAGGTACTCTGGGAGAAAGAACGAGAACACGGTAGGGAAGGAGTGTGCCATCTGACCGATCCTCACATCCAAATCATTCATCCTGACAACATGCTGGCCCTCGGCTAGTTCGAGTTCCATTCCTCGCATGAGAGCCATCAATCTGAGCACCGGCTCGCGAAGGTTTCCTTTGAATGGATCGGCATCAAGATTGACAGACCGTGCCTCAGGATCGAGTAAGATGGCGGAAATTGTGGCCGCAAGGTCCCCATATTTCCTGTGATGGTGTTGATAAGGAGGCATGAGAAAGACGCAATCGCGGAGAAGCAAAATGTCAATCAAATAATGATCAACTAATCTCACCCAGACCCAATGCCTTCGTACAAACCAGTGCGGAAAGCGGTGGCAACAGCTTTCACATATCTCTGTTCATTTCAATGAACGAATTGAGGGAAGCAATGGTGTTAGCGCAAATGCTTGCTTTTGTTGGTGAATGCATGTAGAAGAGTCGTATGTTGTGTCATGTCCAGACAGATGTTCTTACCGGCTTGGGGTTGGATGTGGTGAACCGTTGGATCATTCGGAACGCAATAAAAGGCGCCGTATTATCATGGTAGAAGTAATGATCCAGTGCTGCCTCGGTCTCGTAGTAGGCATCGCGTGCATCAGCCTTGGAGAATGAGCAAATTGTGTAGGAAAAATTTTGGGCTCAGACGTGATATGCGAATATATTAACATACTTTTGAAAGTGCGACACTCAAACCCCTTACCTCTGTGTTCAGAACTGACATGAAGCTAGGAGCCTGTCGGAAAGCGAACTCGCTTGCGCCTTCAATGCGGACATGCTCCTTTGTGTTCCTGAATCGGTGGAGACGGTTGTAGTCGTCGGTTACCTCGATCACAGTCTCAGTGTCATACACCCCAGACGAGGCCAAGTACACAGTGACACCATTCTCTGTCACTGGATCAGCATAAGTGCCTTCGTCGTAGGCGGTCGTGTCGTAGGCGCCAACCGTGAGCTTGGACATGACTTCGTCAACGCTGCTCGGCATTGACTTGAAGACACGTGTCGCTGAGAAGGTGGTGTCACAGAGGCAGCCGCCAGTGGGAAGGGTTTGACAAGCGTTGTTGGCGCATGTGTTACCGTTCGTCACCTCAGCATCATTCTTGGGGTAATCTCCATCCCAGTAGACCTGCAGTTGAGGTGGGAACAGGTGAGCATGTTATATCTTTGGATTAATGTACTCGCAGTTTAATCGAAGGGCAACAGTCAAACTCACCTTGAAGAAATTACGGTTGTCGTTGCGGACGTGTGGATGCTGAATACAAGAGACGAGGGATGAACGTTGAGAAATGGGACATCGTCAACTGGTGCGCAAGAAGTGCATCTCTTCTTCATCGACACTCACCAAGTACGCATAAGATTCCGGTTCATAAACCAGGGCGACCTGACCGGTCATGTCGACCTTCACTTGAATCTTACAGTCATCTGTGGTCCAGTGATATCCCTTCTTGTGCCAGTCGATTCCCTCAATTGAGTTGAAGTCACAACTACCGAGGTCAATAGCAGCGCAACGAGATCCTGCCGTGGAGAACAACACTCTCTCTTGATCGTACAAGTAATTAGCCCTCTCGGCCAGGGTATCGTGCTGACCCTCACAGCAGGCCTCGGAGGCGTAAGGCTGTGGAAGACAATTATGAATAAAACCAAACACGACGACGATGAGATTTTGGGAAAATATAATTGTGTTTGAACACGCGAAGCGTCTTCTCAAATGGCTTACCAGTAGAGGATTAGCACACGACGAATCAAGTGATCGCTCCTTGTAAATGACCTTCTTTGCATTCGCATAGAACACTACAAGCATATAAAGCGGGTTGAGACCTGAGATTCGAATAGAAAAAGCTGGAGGTACCCACAACATCCCCTTACCTTGCTCCACACACGGAGGTCGGACATACTCGTAATGAATGTCATTCACTTGAACAACACGCAACGTATCGGCATCACATTCAGAGTCGACACAATTGAGCGAGTGTGGCAACGTCACTGTGTTGGCATACTGGCAATCCCCATTCGCGTCCGCTTGGCAAAGTATTTCCTTGAGTTCTGAGGTGCTGCTGAGGACGAATTTCTTCACCGTGGAATCATTCTCAAAGCCGGGGTCATCCTCCATGAGCTCAGGCATGTGCGAGCTTCCAATGAGACGGTAGGTCGTTCCTTTGCGGAGGAACATTTTATCGGGTAGGTCAACCTGTGGGTGGATGATTCGTGTTAGTTGGTGACACCATGAAGAGGTCAAGGTAACATGACAAAACTCACGCAGAGTGGATACCCATCCCCAATGTAGCCTTCGGTCATGTCCGTCTTTGGGAACTTGTCGCGCCAGCCAGCTTGAATCTTCATGGGATCGTGGCGGTTCCCAGACCAGCTCGTTTCCTCCACGTTGCCCCTGCCTCGTTGATAGTCGAAGCCCGTCCAGATCTTAGCGAAGGACATAATCTCATCGTTGGTGTATGCCAAAATGGGATTTCCCGATTCATCGAGCTGCGGAGTGCCGTCGAGGTTCAGCTTCACCAAGCCTGTTGAGAAAAGCTGCATAATCTCGCGGGCAAAGTTCTCGTCCGCGAACGAGACTTTTCCCTGAGTCTCCCACGTGTATGCTGCACTCTTACTTTGGAGGAAGGACAGGTTCTCCGCCATCAAGGGGCTGTAGGAGACCTCTCGGAGGATATCGCGGTAATTTCCAAAAGCATTGCGAACGAAAATGTCATAGTACCCTAGGAAGACTTCGCTGTGAGAGCCCTGGACGCCAATGGCACCGCGCGCAATGACAAGCAGCTGGGACATAGCCCATGCAACTCGCTGCCGAAGCTGATCCGGTGCGTCAAGGTTGACCTGCAGCCAGGTGGATTCGCGTTGCCTCCACAAGTTCCAGTCTGTATCGCGCCCATTGACACTCTGAAAGACGCGCCCGAGGCTAGGGTCATTCGGGGACTCATTGGGCGAGCCGCAAACCATGACACCTCCTCCCTCTACGTCAACTTCGGCTCCGAAGTGTTCGGCAACGTCATCCACACGAATGTCATTAGGAAGGTCAACGAATTTGACTGAGTCACCAAACCTACCCATGTACGAGAACTGTGCAAAGGAAAGTGCGTTAGTCGGACGGTAGACACTGACAAGCGAGCTTTCAAGAGAAGTATATGTGTGCTTCTTACGTGGCCGTTGTTGAGGTCCCACCTCGTGATGGGGTGTTTGGCAAGGGTATCAGTCGGTTCAACATGGGCTGGGTACGTCAGAAATACGCTCTGGTCGGCATCCATCCACTTCTTTATCGGGTGAGGATGCGGGGGGGTTTGCATCACCGCAATCATGTTGCCTGGATGCGTGTCTAGTGTCCAGTATGTAAACTGTTGGGTCAAGTGAAAGATTGGGAACGAGGGCAGGCGAACAAAGGTGAGTTGTTGTTGCACGCAATTGATCTCGATCAAAATCATTGAAAATCAGAACTCACATCATAAACCGACATGTGGTCTGGATGAACCCTCTTGAAGCACTGGGATCCGATGATGATTTCGACTTCCACCAGGGCAGCATCATTGTCGTTGCAAGAACTACCGAGAATGGGGAAAATGATGTCGCGCACAAAACGATTCTCGTCACTAGCACCTTTCTCCACCAAGAGCTCGGTCAAAGTCGCGTTTGTCAACTCTTCCATGGGCGTCTGAGTACACTCATCGGCGTCGAGAATCTCCCAACGGGATCGAAGGTCTAGTTCACACGGCCAGGGCTGCTTGTTCTCGAACGCATCAACGAGGGGCAAACCAAGGATTCCGTAAACGTACTGCCCAGTGATATTGTGCATATCCATGATACTATCCGCGTTCAACGGAATTAACAAATTCGGCGTGCCCGCGGATCCACAGGCATAATGCGAGAGTTCGCAATGCTCCTCGTTCAAGAAGGTGCGTGGGACATTCGAGCACCTCGTTTCATCCTCGGTTAGAGATCTGACAAGTCCGCCACCATCGGGCAGGTGAGATTCAAGTGTGTTCTCATCCAACACCTGCATAGGATCGAACTGGAGCCAGGAGCCATCGGGCAGCCGGCCGAATACGGGCGCGGCTTCTTCCTCGGCGAAATCAGGCAGTTGCTGACAAAGAGAGTCAGTCAAGCCGCCGTTGGTGAGCATGTACTCGCCCCCGCGCATATTTAATCCATCACGTTGTTCCAGGCCACCCTCGGAAATTGCCGGGAGAGATAGCACATTTTCCGGTTGCACTATGGGTACGGTAGAGGGTGGTTTCATATATCAGACATGATGCAGGAAGTTCAACAGCAGAGAGGAAGGACATTTTGTGAAAACGTACCGGAGTCAGCGTAGAAGTGCACCAAAGGATTATACAGAATCTGACAAGATTCGTCTTCCATTCGTAGCCAAATTCTACCCTCGGCCCAATTTTCTGGCGAACCACACTTCAGGTCAGGAAGAAGAAAAGAGTAGAGGGTGATGCATGAGTTCCATGTCAACGGAGAATATGAAAAGTGGGACATGAAAACATACCATGTTGTATTCTCTGTTGTACTCAAAGGTGTAAGCCGAATTGTCAAAGGCCAAGTCTGGCTTGATGACTGTGCGAACATGTCCGTTGAGCCTAATGGTCGCATAGGTATCAGTCGCGTTGTAGTCCGCCTGAAACCTCTGCGCCTGAATCACACCGCGATCACCCTCCTTCCTCGAAAAGGCGAAGATCCTCCAAACGGAGCCATCGTCACAAGGATGGTTGGAGCGTCCCGACCGGACTGGGTTTGTGAGTCGGGTATTGGAGCGTTGGCGGAAGAAGGCACGGTGGCTCGTCACTGGCAAGTTCATCTGCTCCTGAATCCATGCTTTGGCAGAGTCAGTTGTGACAGGACCCTTGTCCCACGACTGAAGGTCGTCGGCCGTGGTGCCAAACGTTGCCGCCTCGAGCAGGCGAGCCAGCTTGTCGGTTTCGCTCGCCGCGTGGGAATAGGACGTTAGATAGTACTTTTCCTCTGTCCCAAGTGCCGGCAGGGTAATGTGAGAGCCGGAACCATAGCTTTTGAATTCTTGGCCGCGGAGCAGAGCAGTCGCAAAGTCGCCCGCAGCGTTCTCCCAGTCGCCATCGTCATAGGAGAGGGCCACGGGGGCAATGCTGGTCAAGTTTCCGTCCGCGTCAGGGATCGCCTTGGTAAGTACGCACAGCGATGCCGAGCGAGCCAACATCACTGGTCCACTAGGAATTTCAGTTGGAGACGACTCGTCGATGGGGCAGGAAGTGACGGTCGCCACAGTCGGTCTCGTAGTAGGAGAGTTGGTCGGGCTCTCGCTGGCACCTTCAGTCTCGGCGGCGGTCGCTCCAGGAGTCGGCGCGACCGTTGGTGCTTCCGTTTGCAACGACTCGATTTGCAAGTCATCGAATACGATGTCGAATTCCATGTTCACTTCGTGGATGTAAACCCACACATCATCACAGGTCGCAAGATCATCAGACACCGTGAAGGCGGCACTGAAGTCGTTGTAAGCATCCGGATCCCACGCCAAGTCGTCTCCTCCCAACGCGTTGTAAAACCTCCAGTAGAAATTGCCATTATCAGACGGATTGCCATTATTGCATCCTGATTCTCCAGTACACGTGCATCCGAAGCCATAAATAGCAACCGAAGGACAAGTGTCTGTGGTTGTCCACTGCTTGTTCACGTCGCACATCACGCCCTGTCCGGCCGCATCCAGGAGGCGGAACTTTGCGTTGATTACGTATCTGGATTGTGATGGAACATGTTAGATATAACAATCATGATACGACGGGCAGTCTGATGGGATGCAAAGCAAAGGATGACTTACTCTTCTCCGCTGGCGAAGCAACGAGGATCCAACCTTTGCCTAGCGCCTCGCCAGGCATGGTCGCGTTCGAAGGATCGCAGGGCAAAGTCAGACCCGCCAGATGCTCCAGAGCTGTGAAGACCAAGCTTCGCTCTGTGTCTATCGCTCGTCTGCCAGTACATGGAGCCGTCTTCTACCGAGGGGTTCAAGACAAGGGCGTTGCATTGCTGTGGAAGGACCTTGATCTCCGCATTGTCAATTATCGTGCTGTAGGCCGGATCCAGATTGATGAAGTGGAGCTTCGAGTGCATATTCGGGCCTACCATGGTCGTTTTAAGCGACAATGTGCCAGAAATAAGATACCTGAAACGAAACGAAAATGCCAAGGGTGAGTTGAAGTAGTGAAGTCGCAGACGCACACCATTGGCATTGGTGACTTCTACTTACCACCCATCCGCGTCGTACTCAGAGGTGGCAGATATCATACCAGCGTGTTCGTAGTGACGTGTTCCTTGACGATTGTCAGTGTGAAAGTACATTTCTACGCATGTGGGTACGTTAGGGATGGCGAAGTTACCCCCATGGTAGGGATTGCAGGGCGTCTCTACGCCATTCAAGTCAAACTTCACCCTCGCAGAGAAAGACAGACGTTCGTAGGCTGAAAATCAGTCAAGAAGAGGTATTTGTGAGAGACGAGCGACTTGAATGTAGAAGAAGGAATGGAGAAGAGTGGCACATCACTCACCAGTATTGGCGCAGTCCAAGTTGAGCTGGAAGTCGGTCAAGGACGAGTAACGGCCAAGAATGAGTAACAATGAGAGAAGAGTGACTCGAATGGCGAGAAGGGGGGATGAGTGGCACATCATCACTCACCAGCTGCGCAAAGTTGTGCCAAGTACTGCCAGCGCGGTTCGAGCTCCTAAGCGCACTTCCTTGACCTCCAAATCCAGGGACTACCTCCAGCTTGACTTGTCCGCCCCAAGTATCCCAGTACCTTGAGTTTCCGGTCTCCAAGTCGCCGTTCAACAGCAGGTTTTGGGTGTCACATGCCATCTTGGTAAAGGAGACATCGTTCACGACGAAATTCGTGTTGTCCGGCGAGCGCTCGATCTCGAACCAAACGCGATCAAAAGGATCCGCGGGCAGACGCATCTGAAAATAGAACATAATGTGCAGAGATGCGATTATTGGTGAGACGAGCTCGTTTGTGAAAAACCCAAGTTCAAGTACTTTGATGTAGAATACTCACAATTCCAAAAAGCTGGTTCCATCCAGTCGGGTCATAAGAACGCGCCGTGTGCGCCTTGTCGAACGATTCACTACCTCTCCAGAATTCCTTCGTGTTGGCATCTATGTAATATCTGTTGTACAAAGTGACTTGAGGAGCCGTATTTTGCCACCACTGTGCGAGCGCAAGGAAATGACGTCAAAAAAGAGTTAGACCTACTCAGAGACTTGTGAAGGATGCAGACTGATTACGAATCTTCTCACCTCCCCGTCTGGATTGACATCAATAGGGTCTTGTGGTTGGACGCCGGGTCCCGTAACTTTCATCCAAGCGCTGAATTCGTAGAACTCTCCCGCGTGCTGTTTGAGGCAGCGGCTATCGATATTCTGTCCCATTGCAGTCCAATGACCTTGGGGGATAGTGCAGGGTGTGGATGTATGACGTCGTGAGAAAATGTCTTGTTGAAGGGAATGCTCCAGTACTGGAGTTAATTCGAGAACAAAGTGCAACCCCCGAAAACCTACCTACGCGATTTTCCGTTACAATGGCATTTCCACCGTCCTTGCCGAGGCCATACCCGATCGCCAGATCCCTGTTAGGGTTGTGGTAGTCGTACATCGTGTGAATCTGTGTATAGAAAGGTTGGAGTCAGATTACAGGTTACTATGAAGAGAGACAAAATGATGAAGCATTGATCGAGGATAACCTACCCAGGGTTCGGTCGAATTACGAGCAGCGTCCTGGCCCTTCCTTACCAACTCTTCACAGTTATTGGGGTGATCAGGCTCCACAAAGGTGATGTCGTCGAAATCTGCGAAGCCTTCGCAGTCGGGTTCCTTCTGCCAGCTTGGCTCAACATAGTTCGGCCAAGCATGATTCAGGTTTTCGTCGAGGAACCTAGCCTCGTAACTCCCGGCGGGAAGATTCGCGGAAAACTTTCGGCTTGCCAAAGGATCCGAGGACCATACCTTAGTTCGCTCTGGTGTATTTTGCTTCCCAATTGTAGGGGGAATGAGCATTACAGCTCCGCTATCCAAATCTTTGACCTGCGCGAATGATGTTGTGATGGTGAGTTGAAAGAATGAAACCCTGGAAGAGGGGGGGGGACAAGGAACAGATCAAGAAAGGTGTAGAGATCTCACCTCCAGAAGCCAGTTCTCCGTTCCAAACTGCTCCACCATGAAGGAGATGGATCTCAAGCAGACGTTGGGACAATAGGCCATGCAATGTCCAATATCATCGCACGAGCCGTTAAAGATGTCGACCATGTGAGGTTTATTGGACACCAACGCTCCGCTGCTGGCCACTCCGCTCGGATCCAAGCTTCCGTCCAGGTCATTGATCATGATGTCAGCTGTCCCAGGCGTGGTCCTAGTCTCCGCGTCGCATCCGTCGATAATCATTGAAGTATGCGCCAGCTTTCGCTGGGACCCCCTTTGAAGCCGACGAGATTCACGTTCGTCGATGACGACGAGGTTTTCTGAAGAGGAGATGAAGTCGAAGTGCCCGTCTCGTACATGATTGTCTAATTGGATCGGCTGCGGACGCAAGCAAACGCTAGCATTAGTGACGACCCGCGCGCAAAGAGTAAAGAATTGGAAGAGGACGCGGCAGTTTGCGAAATGCTCACCTCGGTGGTCTTGCAGTTGGGGTACCATTGCTTTTCCTTGTCGAAACCGGACAACTTAACGTTCCTGAAGCGGATGCCGCGCGCGGGGTCGCTGGAACCCAGCCTCCACAGCGCCGGAGGCATAACGATTCCAGTGTGGTCCCAATGCCCGTACGGGCAAAGCTTGAGTGCACTGGTGACGGTGTGATCTCTAAAGATCTCGGTGGAGCCCGTGATGTCGTAGTCTTTGATGAGCGGCCGGTCGGAAACGCGGATGTGGATGCCCCACTGGTTGTCGGAGAGGAGGCCCCCGCGCCATTCGGCACCGATTACGTCTGATTGCCGAGCAAAGTGAAAAGGTCATTGTGAGTGGCGAGTTGAGGAACAAATTAGGAACCTCAGAAGTCGGTCGACTCACTCCAAGCATAGATGCCATGCTCACGGTTCCTGTACGCCTTCAAGCCGGTAAACTTGGGCACGTCGATCTCATTACGAAAGGTGAAGAACTGCTCAAAATCATGGATGCGGAATCCCTGATTCCAGGAACTGAGATATGACAAGGCACGAGCGGTGAGCTGATGTATCGGAAGAAAAACAATTCAAGGAGGAAGCGAGTCGTGGACCTATTGCACTGACGGCATCTCACACTCACCTGTGGGCGGTATTGTTGACAAAGAGTCCCATGGCATCGCGTCGAATGTTGCCCCCGGGCCCGATAAGATTGCCGTTGGCCGCGCCATCCTCGCCGTGCGTTCTCCAAGGGGGTGTCAAATCGAAGCTGCATCGGGCATGATTGAAGAAGATAAGTGGGTCAGAGGGGACGAGAAGCAAAAGTGAGCACACAGAACGCTGATGGGTATCGCGATTGGGATTTTGGGAGATCCTGAAACTCACCCCTTCCCGTACGTTCCGGCAGCCACGTTCCCGATGATATCGTTCTCCGGGCTCATGATCTGGAAGGAGTCGTGGCTCCTGACGGCCGAGGCGAGGTTGCCGACGATGAGGTTGCCCGTCGCCTCGTGCCCGATGCTGTAGCAGTCGCCGCGGGAGGACTCGACAGCCACGTTCGAGTCCAAGAGCACGCCGGAGACGCCGTCGAGCCAGATGCACCCGTTGTTCGAGAAGCGGATCGAGTTACGCGAGATGGACGTCCCGGCCACGTCCTTGGTGTACAGCAGCTGGATGGGGTGGCGGTTCTTGACGTCCCTCTGTCCCATGCGACGGAACTCCACGCCCTCGACGACCTGGGCGACGCCGGGGGTGTGGAAAATCTGGAGGTAGCCCCCCTGGTGCCAGGTGGTGACGCCCTCGATGTACTCTCCCTCGATGATGATGTTACGGGTGAGGAACCCGATTTCGACGCCCATGTTCGGGGTCTTTTGAGTTGGTAGGTTGATAAGAGTGTGCAGAGAAGAGACATGGTGAGTTTCAAGGTATTGTAGGTACATAGGTAAAAACTACACCAAAAAACAAATGTCGCAGTGACGGGATCCAGTATGGTATCCTGCGTAGGACCCTGTACTCGCGCGAGCACAAAACCCTCCCCTTCCCATCATAACAAAAAAAGATGATGATGTGAGTAGATAACCAACTCACCTCCTTCTCGCTGAGGACGGCGGCGACGCCCGCGTCGAGCTTGAGGGTGGTGAAGCCGTCGCCGGGAGTGACGAGGGCGACCTCGCCGTCCTGCGCGTCGCGGTAGTCCAGGGTGGAGGAGGTCAGGTGGACGTCGGAGTTGGCCCCCCAGTCCTCGTTGGTCAGGACGTTGAGTCCCTCGGCGGGCTGCGTTATTCGAGGATGCGGATCCAGAAAAGAGGGGGGTGAGCGTCCAACGAAACACCGGTTTTCGTTCAAACACGCGGCACAGGATCCAATGCAATCTCTTCTCTACTCACCCCGCTCACTTTCGCGATGCTGATGTCGTCCCAGTCGACGTCGGCGTACTCCTCGCCGTACTCCTTGTTATCCGGGAAGTGGATCTCCACCCTGATGTCCGTCAGGCTGCCCATGACCTCGTCGATGCTGAGCAATCCCGAGCACTCCTTCCACCCGTCGTCGACGCTAATCTCCGGACAGTTCAGGATCGTGGGGTAGTGCCGATCCCCGTCGGGCTTGAGGCCGTTGAACCGCAGGTAGTACGTCATGGGACCCCTGGAGAAGTTGGAGATGCGCATCCTGTGCGAGACCCTGAAGACGAAGCCGCGCACGAGGCAGGCGCCGTTGGGATTCCACCTCATGGAGTGGCCGCGGTTGTCCCTCGCCCTGGTGCGGTAGAAGCGGTTGGTGACGCCGTCGACGGTCTCCTCGAGGACCAGCGGCTCGAACCTGCCGGTGTTGGAAGACCACATGGGGTAGGGGTGGAAGCCCCCGCCGTCGTTGTCCTCGGCGTCCCCGTTGACGATCACCTCGGCGCAGGTGTCGGCGCTCCCGTCCTGGGGCAGGAAGCTCTTCTCGGAGGGAAGCTCGAGGTGGAACTCGTCGAGGCTCACGGTCGAGCCGATGGGGAAGTCGCGGAGCTCGAAGATCTGGCCGGCGACGTTGGGCCCAATCTCATTATATCGGGGCTCCTCATGGGAGATGTACTGCCACGTGCCCGTGAAGGTCATGTACTCCCCCCACTTGCCCACGGAGCCGCGGCGGATCCAGCGGTCCTCGGTGGCGTCGTAGCTGCCGTCGTTGTGGAAGATGCGACGGTAGAGGCGGTAGCAGCCGGTGCCGTCGACCTCGCACTGCATGGTCTCGCCCGTCTCGTGGTCCGGGTGCTCGATCTTGATCCTGGCGGTGATGAGGTACGTCGCCATTTCCACGAGGGGGCACTCCTGGACGATCTCGCTGTGTATATTGCGTCGAGTAAACGAGTAGAGAAGCAGTGCAAAGGGTGATGATGTGAGTTGTCGAGGGTATTGGAGGAGGGCGATTCGTCTGGCATGACACATCACGTGATCAGTCACGTGATACAAGTCACGTCA
>JALLOV010000096.1:0-14259 GCA_036939655.1 Thalassiosira allenii | reverse complement strand
GGCATCGAGCTGGGCTGGGTGGATGGTTGGCTAGATGGCTGCGAGCTGGGCTGAGTCGACGGCTGCGACGAGGGTTGGCTAGACGGCACTGACGATTGCACAGAACTTTGCTGCGATGATGGCCGGCTAGACAGCATCGAGCAGGGCTTGGTGGATGTGGCTGCCACACTGCAACAGCCTTGTCTTTCAGTCTCCTCAAGTAATACCAAGGGTGGTGATACTCTCTCGCAGCACTGTCTAACCTCCTGCCATGCATGTCATTATGCACCAGGAGACCACCTCAGTTGAAAGGCCACCTGTTGAAACCCAAGGCTGGTGCAATCTTCTTCAGTAATGCCAAAAGGGTGTGACCACTCACTCACAGCACTGTCTCACCTGCCACGCGCCACGCATGTCATTATGCACCAGGAGGCCACCTCATTTGATGGCCGTTTTGGATGAGGCAGAAGCCAAATCTGAGGCCCAGCTTTTGGGTCTTGAATGCAATGTTATGGCACGAGGAAGGCCACCCCTTGAAACCCAAGTCTGTTGCAGTGTTCATCAGCCCCAGCAGTAATGTCAAGGGTGTGGCCACTTTCTCACGGCGTGGCTTGTAATTAATAGAGTCTGACTCTCATGTACTCAAAGATTTACAAGAAGTTTACATGTTTGATGAAAGCACAGGCCCTAATAAATTATTAGTTCAAGACCCTCATCCTAGACCCATACACAAACTTGGATGGTTTCACTCCGTTTGGGCGACGACAGCAGAAGTGGCAGCAGCTTGTAGGGCACACCATAATGATTATAAATGGAAGTTGAGTCATAATGGTCGGACAAGCTGTGGTTCTCAGACCATATGGTATTCCAGAAGGGTCAGGTACTATTGCACTTTGAACAGTTCAGGAATGTGCATTGTAGATGTGTACAAAAATTGAAAAGTGATATCATGTTTGAATGCCGGGGCATTCGTTTCTATATCTGGTCGCCCGTTTACCCTTTTAAATGTCAGGATGATGAGTCGAGAAGGATGTTTCGGGTTGGCACTTCGCCAACTTAAAGGGAACCAGGATGAGGACATGGTGCTCTGCGCCCCGGAGACCCTGGTTGGCAAGTGGACTATTACAGTTAATACTTAGGAGCCATTCATGCCTTTTGAAACCACGGATTGTTACCCATTACTCCTAGATATGCTGTTACAGCAGCTTCAATATCGTCTTCTCAACAACATTCACGAGGCCATGAGCACCCCATTTCTTGTAGCAGTTTTTCGCCTGAGTAAAGCAAACTAAAGCTTCACCATTCCTTCTGCAAGAAAGGTGGAAATGAGCTGCTCTCTCAAAGGCCAGGCCCTCCTCATGGATGAAATGATGATCATTTGCAGCTTTGATTGATTGCTCATACTTTTCAAGAGCTCTGGTTTCATCTCCCCTGTAAAAGTAATCCTCTGCTTCCAATAAAAAGAGCTTGTTTTGGAAATTCCATGGACTGTTAACGACCCACTGCCTTGTCAAATCTATGACTGCCTCGCCTATGTTCTTCCAGCGTTGTTCATCCTCTCGGCGCTTCCTTGCAAAGTGGAAGGCAATCAGGCCATCTAAGACAACGCTGATACTCATGTGGCTCAGCCTGCCATTTGCTCCAGTGACAGAAAAATGGCTGCCCATTTCGAAAAACTCAGCAGCTGCATCCATATCCCCATAGAAGAATGCGAGAAACTTTCGTTTGAACAAGATGAACCGGACTATCCCAGATTGAGCTTTTTGTAATGAATCTTGATAGATTGCATCCTCCTGGGAATCTAAAAAGGTCGAATAAGAGCTTTCACTTGACCCCATCAAAATCAGAGTTTGATCGTGAATCCTTCAAGGGACACCAAACGAAAAGAAATGTGAATACAACGATGACAAAAATATACAGACCATATGCTCCCCGAGTATTTCAACTCACAACACTAAGGACTTCGCAGAGATACCTTGGCCGCATTGGATTGCTCGTCTAATATACAGCCGAATGCTTTTGTCTAACATTGCTAATTCTTCGCCGCAGCTGTTGAGTGCACATGCAGAATACTGAAAGAGGCAGGATATTGCAAATTCCATGTCACCAGTCAATGACCCAGCGTCGTATCCTTCTAGATGCTTTGCTAAACCGGCCTGGAACGGTTCTTTCTGAGAGTAGAAATGGAAGTAGAACGAATCAGAATTTAAACATCAAATGCATCGAGTGGTTGAATAACAGAAGGAAGTCTCACCCAGATATTCACGAAGCTGTAATGAAATGGAGGTAGAACAGGTCAGAAGTTGAACATCAAATGCGACCAAATGATTGAACATCAGAAACAAGACCCACCCGTATACAGATGTGTAAACACGAGGGATGAATTCCCTCGCCTCTAATCGGTTCATCAAAGCAATCGCTAGACGGCCAAATCTATACCCTCCATCAAAATCGGAGTTGATAGCACTCACAAGCCAAGCCCCGTACAAACCTGAGAATAATAAATGGAAGCAGAATGGATGAAAAGTTGAACATCAAATGCAACCAATTTGTTGAACAACAGAAGGAAGTCTCACCGAAGGCAAAAGCTGAGATATTGCAAACACCGTAATCTACTGAAAGCCTCACCATCCTAAAAACAAGGACAGGAGCTAACAAAGGCTCGGCACTATAGGCAGCATTCACTGCCTGTAGAATTAACAACAAAAAATAATGAGTGTGATATGAGCATGGATGGGCCACACTTTCTACCCACATAATCAGGCTGCAATAACGTACATGATTCATGAATTGAATGCAGGACTGACAACAAGTCCGGGAAGGTGAGGAATGAGGGAAAAGAAAAATGAAAGAATGGCAAGCATTTTTCACTCACCAATTTTCTCCTGTCCGCCATGAGAGGAAGTCCCAATAAGTCATCCTCGGAAAGGTCTGCAAGTGATCGTCTTACACGATTGACTTCTTGGGCATAAATATTGGTGTCGACCCTCTCTGGAACGTTTTCCCCAAGCAATCCCAGCACACCTATACACTTTGAAATCCCTTCTCTTAGCTGGCCAGAAGCTATCAAGAATCTGACGAGTATGTGGTATGTGTTCAATTTGTCTTCAAAGCTTTGGGCTTTTAGACTGCCAAACCAAAGAACCCAAGAAACGAATGCAGTAAAACATCAATGCAGTCAAACATGTGAGGGAGTCTTACGGACTTGCTGCTTAAACAAAAACGAGGACGTCCTGTCTAGGTGGAGCACTCACAGAGGTATTTGAATAATGGTTGACAGGGTATCGAAATCTCCAGTCACATACAGACTTTCAAATGCAGCATCGTGCAGCCGCAGTGTCAAATCATAATCATTGACCCAAGAATCCTCAGGGAGAAGCGACACTGATTTGGTTGTCGTTGAAGAAATGCTCAGCACAGTTGACGAGGAAATACATCAAAGAGCAATTGGTCTACTATCCCAATTCACTCACCGCCTAGCATCAGGTAGTTTGCGGCACTGTTGAACGACGAGGACGATATTGCGATTTCTCCTGCTCTGAGGTTTAGTCTTGCAACCTCAAGCTTTTGTTCATGAGATTTTATCAGGCGGACCCCTATGTTCATGTTGCCAACGATAGTAAAGAGATCATCATCCAGTTCAACAGGCGTTGTCCGAAGAAACATCCGAGATCCCAAAAGGAGATGAAATGATTCCCTCTTTGTTTCAGGTATCAGCTCGTACGCTGCCTGTGGGAAAGCAGGTGGAAAGGACAAGAGGAAAGTATATTGTCAGGAGAAGATAGATTTGGTTCAGACCGTTGAATTCTCGCAAGGAATACCTACTTGTTGAATCTGATCGTGGGCCCACATTAATTTGCCAGATGATATTTGCCGGAGGTATCCCCCCTCGACAGCAAAGCGCATGAACTCCGATATCTCGAGATCATTTTCCGGGATCCCCTTTTCGAGCGTGGAAACGTCGAACCTAGAACCCAAACAGGCAGACAGCTTGAGCCCCGATTGCATGCCGTGCGGAAGGCGAGTCATCCGTTCAGACATGTGTTCCACAACGTCTTCCGATATTTCCTTCTGCTCAATTCCACGGGTATCATATTCCCACCTCCGCGAGCTGAAATTGAACCACAGAAGACCCTCTTCGTTGAGACCCTTCAAGAAATCCAGCACCCACAATGCAACTCCCCCAGTTTTGTTATGAATCAGTGTGGATAACGGCTGGCATAACTTGGGAGGAAGGCACAACGTCTCCGACAACAACGTGTTGACGCACTCCTTCTCCATCCGGCCAATCTTGATCGACATGAGGCTCACTCCCTGCTCCTGCATCCCGTACAGGATTTTCTTCAGCCTCTTGGCAGATCCCGATTCGTTATCACGGTACACGCCCAAAAATAAGGTGTATCGAATGTCAGGATCCGTGACCATCATCCGCAGGACGTCAAGGCTGGTTTCGTCCGCCCACTGGAGATCATCCAAGAATATGGCCAGCGGACGAGTCCTGCTCGACGACGCCGCGACCAGCTTGCACAAGAGGTACTTGATGCTCCCGCGCTGCTCCATGGCCGCCGCTGGTCCAAGGTCCGTGTCATCGTTCTCGCGGAAGTGCCCCTCCAGGAACGTCGCGAGGCTCGGGATGGACTTGGCGAGGACCCTGCACCCGGAGCCCACGTTCTTAATAATACACGATCTCATATCCCTTTGCACATCCTCCCTGCCCTCCCTGATAATGTCCGAGTAGAAGGCGTCCAACGCGGTGAAGATGACGGAATCCGACCTCGTCCTGACGTCGAACTTGCCCCTGACGAAGTACCCGTTGGCCTTCTCCAACGGCTTGACGATCTGGTTGACCAGGCTGGTCTTCCCCATGCCCGGACCGCCGCTGATCTCGCACAGCATCGGCTGCCCTCCCAGCATCGTGACCGAGCTCAGGGCGTGCAGGAGCATGGACAGCTCGGACTGCCTCCCGTAAAACGCGTCCGCGGGCAGCTGGAGACGTCCCCTCGCGAGGTAATCGTCCAGGATCAGGGGCTTGAGAAATATCTGCGGATTCTTCTCGACGACCCTGAGGTCCTGGAGCACGTCCCTCGCGCTCTCGTACCGCGGCTGGGACGAATTGTTGGCCTGGACTCCGCCGCCGCTGCCGTCCTCCCCGCCGGGGAGGAGCAGCGTCGATATCAGCGCGCCGAGGTACACGGGGAGGCTCTCGCCCAGTCCCTCCCCCAGGGACTGACGCCTCCCGCGCTTCCTCATGCTGGGCTCCTCCTTCCTCTCGTCCTCGTTGTTGTTGTCATCCTGGCTCCACGCGGCTGTGCTCTGATCACCGCCCGCCGCCGCCGCCGCCGCCGCCGCCGCATGGTGATCGTTATTATTGTCGCGATCTCCTCCGCAGAACAGTTCGTTGAGGACCGCGCCCAAGCACCTCAGGTCCGTCTCCCCGGCCTTGGCCTCGAGCTCCCCGTCGCCCCTGTTGTAGTATATGATCGCCTCGGACAGGTCGATGAGCGTGGCGACGTAGGACCCCTCGAACGTGTCCAACACCACGTTCCCGGGCGACAGGCTGTTGTAAATCACCCCGCCCTCGTGGAAGTCGTGCAGGGTCTCGCATATCGCGATGGCCGCCCTCAGCCTCACGCTCACGTCGACGTCCCCCGCGGGCCTCCGCCTGGCCCTCCGGAGCCACTCCCTCAGCGTGATCCCGGAGGCCCACCGGAAGTATATCGCCGGATCGCCCTTGAAGCCCTTGACGTCGAGGACGTGGCGCTTGCGGCAAGCCGGGCTGAGGAACTTGGATATGTTGTGCTCGTGAACGAGGCGGAGGATCTGCTCCTCGGACGGGTTGGGATCGACGAGGACCTTGATCCCCGCGTCGCCGAGGCGGTAGATCGCCGTGCCGCCGTTGCTCTGGTAGACGAGCTGGGCGGGGGAGGAGGCGCCTCCCCCCTCGTCGCCGACGCCGGAGCCCGAGGAGGAGGAGCCGGCGTCGCGGGCGTCGCCTCCGCCGACGGCGGGGCCGCGGTCGACGACGCCGGACGCGCCGGTCTGGCCGAAGCACGAGAGGTCCATGGTGCAATAATATGGTGTCCGGTGATGGAGCGCGGGGACCGGCGCGCTTGTAGCAAGCTGGAGGGGATGGGGACGGAGGGTGCGGGGACCGACTGGCGCTTACGGTTCGGTGGTTATGTCGTGGTTATGTTGCGTTGGTTGGTGGTGATGTGAACAATCTACTTCTTCAGTTCCAGCGGAAATGGGATTTGGCGAACGTGTTCCGATGTTGGCGCTGGTATGTATGGCTGTTTAGCGAAGACTTACATATTTCTTTGCTGCCGGGGACAATAAAGATTATCTTGGGGGTCGCATTAACCGTGAGGACTCACTGAAAAAAGGCCTCCTCTTTGGCCTCTGCAAGATCCTGGTCTGGCGACCAAAAGCTCGCTTTGACGGAGTCTACCGAGTGAGCGAGGAGACACCTCTTACCTTGTGCATAATAGTTGCCTACATTAAATGTAACGAGGACTCGAAAAATTGCCGGGGTGATGGAGGGCGGGGACCGGAGCGGCGCTGGAAGAAGGGGACCAACTGGCGCTTACGGTTCGGTGGTTATGTTTACCGCAACGGTTGGTGCACGTGATGTGAACAATCTACTTGAACTTCCAGTTCCAGCGGAAATGGGATTTAGCGATGATGCTCCCGCCTCCCGCCATTTGGCTCATTAACCCCTGTATCTACAATAGACCCCAACCAGCCAACCGACCACGTCGCCCGATGGCTGCCTACGAAGCTCTACGAAGAGCAACCTCACAGCATGCATGCAACACTTTATCCTCATTACTTATGTATACCCTAGTACCATGCTTTCATTTATCACATCAAGTATTCAAGATGTGATGCAATGCCCAACAGGGCGTTTGTTTCGAGAAACCATATTATGCTCTCGATCCGTCGGAGGTGATAAGAATATGTTGGTCTATCAGCACAATTCGATTATGTTATGTAAAATGGCAGAGGTCAAAACAGGAAGACTGATGGGAGCAAAAACAGCAGAAGATCAGGAAACAGTATGGGCGAGCTTTTCGGCCTTCATCCTGAAGTGCCGAATGCGCTTTCTCTCAGCCTCCATCCTGAGGTACCGGGTCACGGCTGCCCTTTGCCTAGCCTCCCTCTCTATTTCCTTCTCGCTCTTTGCCGTGGCCTTCTCGCCTGGTGGTGCTGGCTGGTCCGCACTGACAACTACTTGGTTCAACGCCGGGTCGCAAACTTCCTTGGTGTCTCCCTTGGATTTTGCTTCGTCGGTTGACTCATACGAGTACGAATGGCACAACAAGTATTCATCGGCCTTCTTCAGGATATCGGCTGCCCTCTGCCTTGTCTCCTCCCTCTCTCTCTCCTTCTGTTGATCGATGTCGACCAGATCGTGTTCTTCCCATTCACCATCACTCCACAAGTCACTTGAGAAGGAGAAGTGGAACCGAGAGGTCTCGATGACGTCCTGGTCCTCAACAGTCTCATAGGAAGTTGCGCTAGTGACAGAGGCGGAGGAGGAGGAGGGATGTTTCAACTTTTGGCGAAGCATATCAATTTCTTTCTGCAAGACCTCACAATTACGGTAGGCCTCCTCTTTTTCATCAGTCAACTTATCCATCTTCTCTTCGTAGAATTCCTCGAAGAAAGCATCGTCTTCTTTGATCGCGGCCCTCAGTACATTTATCTCGTCGACTACTTGATTCGGATTCGAGTCGAAGACTTTCAGACTCGCTATCTCTTCTTCGTAATTCTGGACAGTCGCCTCGTGGACCTCGACGAATGCCCTAATCTTATCATTCATGTTGTTGGCAAGTTCCATCGCCGATTCCAAAGCTTCTGACAGGGCCTCGTTCTCTGCTTGCAACTCAACCAATTCAGGAAGGGTATCCTTTTCCGTCATCTCTGTGGTGGTGGTAGACTTGACATCGTCTTGTTCCTGACTTCCGTTGAGCTTGGCATAGACGACATCGCCTTGATCATGAAAGCCGGGAAGCTTCGAATAGAGCATTGTGAAGCGGCACATTTCTACTTGTCCTTTCGAAAGCATGTTGAATTCAGCTACAAGAGAATATTATGTTCGAGTGTAATAATTGGATTGTCAGATCCTTCTGCCTGAGATAGGGCAACATTGAATCACCCATTCTTGAGAATCATTTTATGCGATGATGACATGAGTGCCTCTCCAATATTTGCTTCCAACATCCAACAACTTCTTTCAACTCCAACTACTACCTCTATCTCTGCTGGCCCAATTATCTGGTATCAAATTCAGCCAGCGAGCACATCAAGTGATCGAGGTCATTATTTATTTACCTTAAAGAGGTTGTAGAGAAAGTGAAAATAACGCAGAATAACGAATGAAAAGACAGGACTGGAGCATCAACAAACGACTCCAACCAACCCAACGGTTTGAATTCGTCCTCTGCCATGTTATTTTCGATTTCTTCGGCCAAAATTCAGTGCTTCGTTCGACGATTTCATTCGCGCCGGAGGCCTCCTTATCGTAAGCTTCGTAAAAGAGATATTACACATAATAATAATATGTTACTCATTTACCGAATGAGAATAATATCAATAGATATGCACGTAGTAACGAAGCTTAAAGTGAGTGGTAGTGACACACACATAAAGTGAAAGGGCTATGTCAAATGTTCGATGTCAAAACACATGAAATATCACACTGCCCTCAACAAATTTTGCAAAAAATACATTGTAATCACCAGCATAATGTGGACATATCGCCGAAAATTGCCCAGTCGACACTAAATTATTTGGAGTATAAAAAGCAAGACTGGACTTTGGTGTCATCCGGTACTGGTAGGTGTCTTTTGTCGTTCATTAGCGCCTCCTTGAACCAACCGGTACTCCAGTACACTTACCTACTAATCATACCATTTATTCTCCCTCTGCGCCCGACAGCAAACGCGCGCAGCGCGCGCAAGCGCGGGCGCATTGGCATCTGCTTGAATGCGTAGTCTAGGGGCTATCGAGTAGGGAAGCCATTGCATTCGAGGTGATAAAGCTATTCTATTCATCAAATTATGGGAGGTTTGCTCGCATGGTTGAGCTCGTCGTCGCGTCCTCTCCGACCGGCGCATACTCACAAATTTGGGCCTGAACGTGTATCTAGGATTGTGCGCGTCACACCAACTTCAAACAGAAGTCTGAAGTCTCAGAGATTGGAGTAGAAGAACGTGTCACTCCTCAGAGGATTTTTTCTCTAATGGCAACCCCTCATTCACTCTTCCTCCTGCAACCGCCACGTTGCCCCCGCTCTTGACACCGGCACCACCAGGCCAGGCGCTCACCGTAGCATGATGCGCCGCTTTGATCCCATTATTCCTTCTTCCTGAGCCAACCAATCGAGTGGTCTCACCAAAAGAATAATGCTATCAGTGCTCCCCACCGGCTAAAGGTACCGCCGTCAAGAAGTGGAGTCAGAATAAGAGGGTCAGAATCCGGTGCTCCATTGGGCGGACGACGCAGATCGGTTGGTTCAGGCGACGAGTCAGCATCGGCATCACAGGCGCAATCGATCAATTCTCTCTGGCTCTGGAAGCACTTCCCTTATCGGCTCATAAAACGCGCTCAACGAAAGCATTGCCTGTCGCGAAATAGGTGGGTCTCCGACGCAACAAACATGATGGGTGCTCCACGCGAGGTCACGGGACCCACCCATGCGCACGAGGCCGGCGGTGCCGAGAGGCGAAAACTCTACTGCAACAGTGTCCGTCTCTGGCTGTTCGCACTTCTGTACATAATGCACGTCACCACATCGGCCGTCTGCGGTTCGTCTTCGCCTATGGCCGCCTTCGCGCCGCCATCCAGCGTCCTCCTGCAGCAACGATCTTCCTCCTTGCACAGAGCAGCTCGGTTCAATCATCGGGATGCTTTTCATCTATCTTCGACCAGAGAATCTGTGATGACACAGCGAACGAGTGGTGGCTACGGAAGAAGTGCTGGGAAAACCATGCCCAAAATAAAGTCTCCGTCGAACTACTACGACCAATTCTATAAGGAGGGCGTGCTCGTGGGTATCGAGCGCACATCTCCCAATTCAAGGCGGATTTCGGGAGAGATCATTATAGATCTCCCAATCGATGCCATTTGGAACATCCTGACCGACTACAACAACCTTAGTACGCACGTGCCAAACCTCATGGAGAGCAAGGTGATCAATAACGGCGGACGGATCGTGGGTGGCAGGCCGCGGGTGTACCAGCGGGGAGCACAGCGCATCTTCGGCTTCGAGTTTGGCGCGGATGTGACGATGGACATGACGGAGAATGTTCACCATTTCGAACACAGCGAATCGAGGACATATTCCATTGATTTCGAGTGCGTAGACTCTCAATTCTTCTCCGAGTTCGACGGATCGTGGATATTGGAGCAATACTCGAACTCGAAAACGATGGTGAGGTACATTGTTGACGTGAGGCCCAAGGGACCAGTCCCCGTAGCCGCACTGGAATGGAGGATTAAGGAAGACGTGCCTGTGAACATTCTCTCGGTGTCGAAATCAGCATCAAGAGCGGCGAGCATACAGAAGAGGGACATGGAGCGCACGCGTATTCGGGCTTCACGAGAAGTTGAACTGACATCTGAAACTCAGCAGGAGCCAAGTCGCCTTCAGCAGGCACCGCCTCAGCCTTCATCGAATCCGTTGCGGAGGTTTACGAGCCAGGCCACGGACAATCTCAAGCGGACGGCCAAGTCTGTTCTTCCATCACCTGTAATCTCTACGGCCAAACAGGCCATCAGAGCCATAAACGGCCCCAACTCTCAGACAGCTACGAATCCCGCACCTTCCATGTCAGTAAACCGAAGCAATAGTGGCGAAGTGGGCATCGCTGCAAATGGCAATGCGAAGGCTCCCCGTAGAAAGAAAAGTATACTGTCGAGCAAGACTTCCATTGCTGACTTTCCCTGGTATGAAGATGAGACCATGGCCATGTACTTGAAAGATACTTGAACAAATACCACTCAGAATAATCTCCAACACCTCGTAATAGAAGTTTTTGAACCCGAGTCATTCATGTTGTTGAGCTGGATGTGTAGCACATCCAAGGCTCTTGAGTCAAATTCTGCAGACATTGCTAGCTTTTGGGCGAATCCCTTATCATCGTTGGGAGCTGTTGACTTCACACAAGCTCACTCGAGAGGTGCTTTGTTCATGTACCCTGCAAAATTATCTCGATTCAAATTCTTTGCTGACTGGTATTAGCAGTTACGTCTCGAAACGCTGGCACATCACCACAGTATTAGAGCAATCGTTTTCATAGCAACTTCCAAGACACAACTCAAATCTAAACAGTGTCCAACAGTATCTATCCTTCAGATAACTGGTATGACTTTGAGATAAACAGCTCACTAAGTCAAACTCAATCTCTTTCTTGCTGAACCACCATTTGAGACTAAAACTCACTCAATCAAACTCGAAATCTTTCTTGTTGAGCCCACTAATTGTGTTGCTTTTTGCAGAGATGAATAACATGGCTCTCACACTTTCATTTGCACTAAAAGATGCCTTTGAGTTGAATACACCAAGAAATGAATATACTCTCACACCTGCATTTTGCACTGAAAGATATCCATGATTTATTATATATGTTCACTTCACAGTTGCGCTCTTTAGAGATGGTGATATGCCCCTACGAAACCTTCTTGATCAAATCAACCTTACTATGAAGTTTCATCTTTTAACCCAGAAACCTCACCACGGTGTGAAGGCACACGCACCTTTCATCTCCATAGCACATCATGTGCTTGACCTCTACAAATAACACATCAAATTGTTCCTGTCATAACGTGCCATCAACACTGGCACCGCAATTCGACATAAAAAACGTTGACAGCCTTATGATCTCCATCTTGATACCCGGGAACCAATCGTCCTCATCCTGATCTTCCATTGGCACGCAATATCTGTCCCTCTGAGCTCTGCTTGAACCCCGACTCTGCCGAGACCCCTCCTCTCGGACCAAGCCGTCGTCGGCCGACGACGAACACTTCGAAGACTTGCCCCGCGACGTGCCGTCGGTCGACACGGGCGACGGCGGAGCGTCCCGTCCGACGAACATGTTCGGTTCGGTCTTGATGCTGAGGCTGTCTGCGAACTTGGCCTCGTTCGTGCACGCTTCCGTGAGGCTGGCCGTCTCGTACGTGGCGTCGGCCGCGATGGCGGTCGCGGCGGCCGTCGGCTTCTTCATATTATCGTCGGCCTCCTTCTCGAGCACGCGAACGTCCTCCTTGCAAATGTCGTAATCCTCCTCGTCGAACGAGGACTCGTCCTCGTAGTCCTCCTCGAGGCCGATGGGCACGAAGCGGTTCGCCGGGCTGACCTCCGGAGGGAGGCAGTGCGAGTCCGAGGAGCCGGTTCCGGCAATGATATCCCTAGTGTCCATGAGGAACTGCCGCCGCTCGTCCGCCGCGCTGCTGGCACCGCCGCTCCTCGACCGTGGAAAGGAGGCGGTCCGACCCCTTCGCGTGGACGATGGCTGCCTCCGTTCCCAGGCCGAGCTGGAGCTCACAGAGTGCTTCAATTCTTTTCGCCTGCTACTGGCAGTCTTGAGCGACGCCGGCAGGTTCTTCTGCGCCTTCTTGCTCTGGTACGGAGATCTAGGCGTCTGCAGCGCCGGCGGGGCCGACGAAGTCAAGGCCGACGTCTTGGAGTTGCTGCGTCGTCGAGACAGGAAGCTGCCGCCACTACTCGTTGGCGCATCCTGCTTCAAGCCGGGTATGCCGTCCAGAATGGTTAGCGGAGGCGAGGAGGCCGTGAGTCGCTGCACCGTCGGGAAGATCAGCACTCCCTCCGCGTCGATCGTCGACGAGCACGTCGAGGTGTCGTCGTCGTCTCCCGACGAGGTCGACGGCGAGGGAGAGCGCCTCCCGCGAGACGCCGCGGGGGCCGACGCCGCTTGACGATGCTGTTGATGATGATGTTCATGTTGGACAGCAGGCTGCGACGACTGCTGCTGCTGATGATGATGTTGATGATCCGCCTGCTTGAACGAGAACGCCTTCCTGAACCCCTTCTTGGGGTTCATCCTCGGCTTCCTCTTCCCGAGCATTTCGTCGCCCGATCTCGGAGATAAAGAATAGTACCGACCCGCGGAATGGAGGATACCTCGTCCACCTCTCTCGAGATTACACCGGGCCTCTGAATGATCAGAGCGGCGGTAGATCAGCTCAAATGAAACCTAGAGAGGCGAAGTGTGAGGCAGTGTTTCGACGTCGGTCATGGTTGCGCCATTGTTGGCCATCCTTCCTCTCCACCATCCCGCCCCATGACAGAAGATGAGGTAAACAGAGCCCACTGGCCGAAGAAACAATTTTGGGTCTCTTGCTTGGGTGAACAAAATGTGAGTAATTTGAGGAGTCGAATTCGGCGAGGTATCCTACGTAGGAACTAAACAAATCGTCGCACAATGACAGGGTCGCGCGCAGACAAACTTTCTCGGTGCTCCTGGTGCGGGATGAATGGAACACAAATCAAGTGAGTTCAATTGTATTCAAGCGAGTTCAAATCACTTCGATCGCGGGTTCCTGACCTTGTGCGTTGCATCTGTGTGATGTTGTCTCTTTTGCATCAGTGTTTGCATGCGCGAGCGGGTACCTACAGGACATCAAGTCAAGACAGTTCTCAGTACACTTTACGGGATCGTCAATTTGAGATGCGCGTTATGGAGGCTTGCCTTTGCACGACCACCACGACCATCTCTTGAATGAATGGCCTTGGCTACTATGCAGCGTGCAAATAATGAATGGTTGGCCAATAATGCTATCATCGCACGCATTTGCACGCACAACATCATGTCTCTGGGATGAAAAACCTGTACCATCCACGCCAGCACTAGCACTGTTACTTTGCACAAAACTCCATGCGTGCCTGATTGTGAAATGCTTGCACGAATTGCTCACCAGGTACGATATTTGATGGTGAAATGATGATGTGTGCTGTGGCATAAGTATCCTGGTCTCTGAGCTCCCATCATCTGTCCGGTGCTTCCAAAATGATGCGAAACACCAGGATACCGTGTACCTAGCTGCCTATTCCGTCACCAAAGCGCCAAAGCAGATAGATCATCGATGTTAAATCTTTTATGCCGGCAACCTTTGGAGAAACTTGTGTACTACTCAACATTTGTTTCTGCGAGCAGTCCTTGGCAGGCTCTGGCTGTGGTATCTACTTTTCATACACTTTTGCATTCACAACGTGCCACACATATACTTTGACAGATCGGAAGCGCACACGTCTGA
>JALLOV010000095.1:0-14155 GCA_036939655.1 Thalassiosira allenii | reverse complement strand
CGATACTATTGAGCTTGGCACTGGCGGCGGATATCAGCGGTAATTCCAGGGTGGGACTGGCGCTCTTCGCGGGGTTCTTCGGCTGCGTCGCCTTCTGCCTCAACTTCCTCCAAACCAGGTTCGGGTGGTCCTCCCGCGCCGAGGTCCACCGCTCGGCCTACGTGGAGTTGAACCAGGTCGCGTTCCGCCTGGACACTCTGGGCAAGTACGAGGGACGGGGCCTGACGACCGGGTCGCACTCGACGCGGAGCCGCGCCAACGCGATACGGGACCTGTACAGGATAGACGTGTACCTCCAGGCGATGCAGCGGTGCACCCCCCCGATACCCGAGGGGATAAACGAGGCGTTCTACCTTTTGGCGTCGAGGCTGAAGGGGATATGCACCAAGTACCCCAACGCCGTCAAGAGCCGCAACGCGTACTACGACCTGGACATGGACGACGAGAACCCGGTCCCGGTGGAGATGCAGATCGACGCCCTCGACCTGCTCGGGCGTGAGATCGAGGGGTACTTCCTGTATCCCCTCTTCATGCCGAACGCCAGGGACGTCGTGTCGAGGACGGTGGACGTCTTCTTCTCGAGGCCGGAGGGGGGGTCAAGCAGGGGCGGCACGGCGAGCAACAGCGGCAGCGGCGGGAGGAGTCGGGGCGGGACGGAGATTGACGAAGGTAGTTACTACGAGGAGGAGAGTTATTACGAGGAGGACGACCTGACGGAGGTGGTTTGATGAAAAGAAGTGCGCACATGTCGTGAAAGTCGGTGATCGTGCATAGAGTCATATCATAGATGAGTGTATACTAGTTTGCAGAACCAAATTAACTTCCGTATTGGCTGTGGCGTGGCTTGATGAGTTTCGGTTGCGCGAACCTGGAGACAAGCTTCCGTGGATCCTCGCCCTCCTTTGCTCGCTGTCGTAAGAGCTTGCGTCGTCTCTTCCCAGACGTGAACCTTTAATTGTCCTTGCTTTCACAGGCCGAGAGAGGAGACTTCCCGTTGAAAGCTCACATGAGACTCAGTGATCAAAAGATGCGCCGGGCTTTAATCGTCCTTGCTTTTACAGGCTGAGAGAGGAGACTTCCCATTGAGAAAGCTCACATGAACATGAGACTCGGCGATCAAAAGATGCGCCGGGCCACTTGGGCAACAGGGGCTCGCTCATGTCTTGTTCGTGTCACACATTCAGAAGTAGGTGAGCCATTCGAAGCAAGCGATGGCACCGTCTCTAACATGGTATAAGACATGTATAAGACCTACCAATTCACTCACCTCCACTGGTTTCCGTTCCTTCCTCCGCATCTGCCCAGCTGACTAATTTGCAGTCCAGTCGTGCTCCGGTGTCGGACCTCACCGTCCCAGAGAAACTGTTGAAGGCCTGGTTAAATTTTCCTTCCGTCAGTACCCGCATCCCTTCGTTGGCGCTGGAGTGCCCATCGGGCGATACCTCGCTTGACATTATCTCGCCCCGAGTGCGTTGCAAACCCTTCCACTATCGTGGCAACGCCGTTATTATTGCATATTTCTCCTTCGATTCTGTAGCGAGAATTGTCATGGCGTACGAGCTTCATCTGTGCAGTTCCAAACATAGGCATTTCTGGTTCAAAGCAGCCACAGCCGGGGCCCGAAACCTCAATAGTGTCTCCGTATCTTACATTGAAGGTACCGCCGTAGAATGGAGATGATTCGTCGTCGTCACCTTTGCAGAAAGAGGAGGAAGAGGAGGAGCGGAGAGAAGAACACTGGGGGAGGTACAGCACCAGCACCCGTCTGATGTGCTTTCCTAGCTTTGATCACGGCCTTGTTAAAGCTTCGTTGCTGCCACCACGGGTCGAAGACGCAACAACAAAATGCACAAGTAAGCAACGTTCCAAAGATACTTCCAAGCAATATCCAAACCCATGGCTCTGGTGGTGGGCAGGGATCGGGACGACAGAAGTGGTGTATTGTTCTTTGGACAGAAATCATCACCTGAGAACTGCAGTTATATCTTGAATATTCGTAGAATAAACTTTGGAGCCAACTCTCAACCAGAACCAATGTCAGGGACGCAACCAAAAGCATGCTGTCACATGCCCAGAAAGATTTGTCACGGAGTCTATGATGGACGCGTGTCATTGTACCTCCTACTCATGACTCTTCACCGCCCTACCTACTGTCTCTGGCCAAGGTCATGACAACTAACTCCTCTGGCTGTTCTTTACTCGGCGATTGGGCAAAACCACAATCAAAACCACAAGGCTTGCATGCGAGCCTATGTATCCACGCCCGGATAGAGACAACAGTCGTCTTGTTTGGTTGGGCGGCATGCGGCATCTGCTCCTCATCGTCTCGTCATCGTGAAGTAGCACTTACGCAAGGCTTGCGATTTTACCTTAGGCGACGCAGCAATGCAAATCTCAATGTACACGCCCAGCTTCTGGTGCAGCCTGATGCCCCCGCGCATCCTACTTCTTCCCCCCGTGCGCCGGGGGCAGCTTCTCCCTCGTCATCCCGGCCGCCAACTCCGCCGTCTCCTGCGTGTACTTCTCCTCCCTCAGCTCCTTGCACCGCCTCTTGTAATACCTGCTCTTCTTGTGATCGGCCAGGGACTTGGCGTCCGCGAAGTGCTTCCCCGTCTCGACGCAGTAGAACTGCCCTCCCCCGGGGAGCTCGTCGTCGTACTCGAACTTGTCGGCGGGGACGCCCGTTTCGGCCGACTTCTGGATCTCGTCCTGTATTTGGTCGGTGTCCTTGGCGCGACGGCACAGCCACGTCTTCTTCTTGTACTTCTTGATCTTCGACCGTGCCCCCTTCTTCCGCGAGTAGCTCCCGCCTCCCATTGTTGTTGTCGTGGCGGTGTCAGTGAATTGTTATGTGGAACCGACGCCGCCGCCAAAGAATGGGGCCTCAAATCGCCACAGAAGAGCGCTTCTGAACCTCGGTCAGGCGGGGGGAGCGGTCGGTTAGATAGTAATCAATCAGGCCGCGCTGCAAAGAATGCGGACAGGGTTAGGGTTCACCCGCTTGGCGGCGGCGGCGGCGGGGTTCGTTCGTCGTCTGTTGTTGAGCGCTGGGCTGGCGAGCGCTTTGAGTGGTCATTATTTTGCGGCGGTCGGACGACGGAAGGACGAAATGGCGGTAAGCTTCCCGCCAGATCTGATGCGAACCCCTCTGCGACATAAAGAACATCACCATGGACCATGGCAGACCATGGCCATTCGCCCGGGCCCACCGACGAGCACTAGATCTAAGGCGAGCAAGCAAGACCTTGGCAAGACCATGAACGAGGAAGCAATATGCCGCTACAAATCAACGCGACCGAGGGCATCGAGAGGAGGGATATGTACGCACGATCGCGACTTGCGTCGAATGTCGAATGTCGAAGCATGAGGCGGGAAAGAAATGACGACGCTGTGCGAACCAAGATCGATGGCCGTGTTGCACTTTATGTCTCTCATGGCTGCGGTACTCTCCATAATAACGCCAACGTCCATGCCAAGGCGAAGCATGAAGAGCCGCGCCGCAGGCACGATCCGCGACCTCTGCGACGCCAGTTGCAAGCGGCTGGTCGCCTTCGTGCGTCGACATCGCAGGAGCAAGATGCCTCCGGCCGGCGCCAGAGCCGCCAGATCATGCCAGACACCGTACCATCACGCGAAACGCGAACGGATCATAATCAAACAGAGAGCAAAGTATACAATGTACGAAATAATAACCGCCACGTCGCGAGACTTGGACGCAGATCTCCCGGGAGGTCGGCTCGACCTCGCGTTCCTGGACCTGACGTACGACAGCGTGTGGTGGATCTTCGCCAAGCTGAAGGAAGCGGAAGCGTACGATATCGAGACGAATGCACTCTCTCGCTACTGCAATCATGACAAGGTGTGGAAGGTCAATCTCGCCGGGAACAGGAATCTTGGAGACGATGTGACGAGGTGCTTGTACCTGCTTCCTGTTACGGTGTGCGATCTCGATCTGAGCTACTGCGGCCTGTCCGCCGCGGGCGTGGCGAACGTCTGCCGCTTCATGGAGTCCGACGAATCGATCACGAGGTTGAGCCTGCGGGGCAACGATATCGACAACGACGGAGCCGTGTGCATACGAGACATGCTCAGGACGAATTCACGTCTGGAAGAGTTCTGCTGCTACGGCGACCGCTCGATGTCCACGCACGGGAAGCTCCTGGTGGCCGAAGCCCTGGAGCGCAACGGTACGCTTCGAAAGCTCCTCGTGGACGACTGCGCCGGCACCCCTCCCGAGCCGATCGTTTACACCAAGTTCCGCTCGGTCCTCGAAACGGCTGGGAACAAGTCAGCAATTGAGACTCTGGAGATAGGTCCGATTAACAGGGATCCTAATGCCGAAAGATGGGCCGAGACTGTGCGCAGGTGCGAGAGTCTTCGTGATCTGGGCCCGAACAGCAGCGTGCTGGGGTACGACCGTCGGTTCGTGTACTGGCGATCTCTCAACGCGTGCAACGCCCGGAAGATAACTCGAGAAGGAGGTGGCGAGGAGTTCCGATCCGCTGTGGAAAGGGCGGTGAAGAGCAGAAACCTTGACGTGACGTATTATCTCGTGCGAAACAATGTCGAGTACATATCTGGTGATTAATGCCGGTGATACTCAATGCTGGTTGTATCGGGTCTATTTTGCATCATATTATTGATGCACGAAACTACAACATGAACATGGTGCGATTAGGAGGTAAATCCGGTTGGTGTTGAGATGGAGTTATTCAGAGTAGTCGGCTAGATTGACTCTTTGCCTCGTCCATTGATGCAAGAAACTACAACATGAACATGGTGCGAATAAGAGAAAATCTAATTGATCTCGGGATCTTGTTCCCGGAGTGCTCGATGGTTATCTATTTATCCAATCTGATTGACTCTTCGCCTCGTCCTCAGAGATGTACATCCGTAAAAGGTACGAACTAGCTTCCAAGCAAGAGCGGTCGTCATCTTCCACGCCCTCTACCTCTACCCTGCCGCTTCTTGTCAGGGTCGTCCGGTCCGGTAAACACGCCTCCAATGCCCTTACCCACGCTCTTCGCGCCAGAAAATAGGCCCCTGCCCACGGAAAACACGCCGCTCACAGTCCCTTCGACCGCCGTCTCGAAACCCTGTCCGATTCCATTGCCCATGGTGGCGAAACCCGTGCCCACATCTGTGAGATCGCCGGTCGTTACTCCTTTTGCGATGCCTTTGCCGACCTGTTGGACGCCGCCTCCAAGGCCTCCAACTACCTGGCCTATGCCCTTTCCGGCACCACGTAAGATGTCTCCTGCGCCTGTGCCAACTCCCTTAACACTGCTACTGACGCCTTCTCCCAGTCCCGAAACAACGCTGTTGACTCCGGCGCCGACCTGACCTAGCCCAACGACTTCAGTCGCGTCTTGGATGCCACCTCCGATTGTTCCAGTGACATTCATAACACTGTTTCCTATGAAATCTCCTGACTTTTTCAGCACAAACTTCGCTGATCTTCCGGCTAGATTGCCGGTCATCCGAAGCACGTCGCCCTCCATGAACTCTTCTCCACCGGAATCTCGAGCCGTGAGATACTTCCAGTCTTGAAAGCTCGTTGCCGTCATGAGAGTCACCATTTTTGACTTGAGCTGGGTTGTATACACGGCCTTGACCGTGTCTGCCAATCTGTCGGGTGGGCCTTTTATATCTCGGACCATGTAACCCTGGAAACGAAGATCGGCTCTATCAATCGTGAACTTAAGCCTGGTGGTGAAGTAGTTGGTGAGCTTGGCACCCCTAACACCCCTGATGATTCGATACCTTGATGACTGGGGCTGACGCTTGAAGCTCAAGAGAAGAATGAATGGAGATACTCTAAGCTTCTTCACATCATATAATTTGTCACTTCTGGGTGGCCGATAATTGCCATCTACACGAGGAAGCAAAAAAATATGAGTTGGCAAAGCTTAACACAATAAAGAAGACGCCAGATATGCAATGCAAGACATACCTAAGTCCAAGTCATCTGCATCCTTGAGTCTTGGGTCAGACACTGCCACTGAGAACTTCCCAGCTTTGTCATCCCACCTCAATTCAAGATCTACGCCAGCCAGGTCAGCCGTCGCCAACATTGTTCGATTGGCGATGTCCAGAAGTCTCCAGACAAAGTCCTCACCAGTATTGACAACTATCTTTTCAGCCTTGCCATCCCCATAAGCAAGATTCAAGTCGAACAGATCAACCCTAATCAAGTCAGCATTGAGAGGCCCACGTGTTCTTACGCACAGGTCAAAAAAACTTTTGTCCGACATGGAATCAAACACGATAGGGCTTTCGGTGTTCGGAGAACGATCTGTGATCCGCACATTGTGCACCACGACAGAGAATTGAGCACGCTCGCTCGAAGGCAGGCCCATGCCGTGCACCTTTGGGTCTTCCTCTTTGAAAATACGCTGAAAGTCGACCGTGAAGCGATGGAGTAGAATCTGTGCAACGTCAGGAAAAGATTTTTCCCTCTTGCCCACTTCAACGTTGTAGTCATGGCGAGCCTCAGCAAGCTTCTTTTCGAGTTCAGCAGAGTTGACATTATGATGCTCCAGGTACTTCCTCTGAAGGTGGGAAATAAGAAAAAAGGTGAGATACACGTGGCGGATGCATGAACATATCAGAAATGAATTGCGTACAATTGCAGTCCTGCTTTCTTCATATTTTTCTGTAGCTTCTTCGGTATCTTTCAACGTGACTCGCATCTCAGACCATCGAATACGGAAGCGAATAAAATCATGAGTGAATAGTCCACTCGAGCGTTCAGCATCAGTATCGGTGTCCCTGAAGTTGAGAGCCCCAATCTTGATGACCAAGCGTGAATCCCTTGAGCCGGTGACAGTTTGCACTGCAAGACTTCCTAGTGCCTCACCAGTGACTTTTGACTTGGCGACACATATCCGCAAACCAACCTTGTCAATCTGAACAGGCCCGGTGATCCCATTGATAGATGGTACCTCGAACTGCGTGACGATAGAATCATTTCTATCACGCGAAATGGGAGATATTTTCGATGGGTCAAGAAAAAACGGTGGATGCGCGCCTAATTGCTTGACCCATATTTGATGATGCTCACTCCCATTGAAGATGACAAACTCAGGAATAATATGGACTTGACTTCCTTCAGCAGTGAGGTGACGATAAGCAAAGTAACCAGACGGGGTAGTGTCGCCCCATAAGATCGGCATTGAGTCAATGCCTTCTGTCATTGAACAGTCTTCTACTCTGAAAGGAACACTGCGTTTCAGTCCATCGTCTCCATCCATTGTTAACTTCGCGAGTCGAATATAAGAGCCAGAATCAGGGAGAAGAGAAACCCTTCTACGATGATGTGCTGATGAGAAGGCACTGTATGGCGGCGATCCAAGTAGTGATGCAGAGTTGATGGATTTGATGTTTCGTTGTTTCGCGTCATCTCCCTTCCACATAACCTTCTCGAATAGAAGATTCCCTGTGTGGTCAACTGCATAATTGCAAACGATGAAAACCACAGTTCTGACACCACCTGCTAGAGCAGACACACGACTCTTCTCCCCCGATTGCTTGAGGTCAGGTGTCACATCCTCTTCGTCGAGAACATAAAAGTCGCTGCCACTGCTATGGCCAAAAACGTTGCGCGAGGACTCGTATCGGCCAATTGACTTGGTTTGGAACGGGAAGGTGCACTTAATCGGCTCAATGATCTTTCCTGCGTGTGTGAGTGGAAATTATACACGAGCCAAAGGGCGACATATGAGGCAACTATCCGAGCGGCATAGAGAGGTAGAGTTAGATGGAAAGAGGGCAAAGGTGCCACACTCACCTTTCAACGGTATATCGATAAATTGCCCATCAACCCATCCCGTTGACGTTCCTCCAAGAGGTAAATCTGAACATTTCGTCGATATGGCAATGGATGGGCCGGGAGTAAAAACTTCAACCGATTCGAGCGTCCTCAGGATATGAGTTGTGGAGTTTGGATCTTCTGGCTCATCATTTGAATTGTCATATTCTGACGTATCAGTTGAGAGAAATGTGTGGGGCATTGGAGTGCGCATGGTGACGCTCACAGGCAGTTTGTTTTGAAGAATTGCCCGTGGCTCAATGAACAACTCAACAAAGGGTTGAGAACCATTGACTAGCGACACTTTGCAACAAATGTTAGCCGCGAGAGAATTCCTTCTGCTCCCACGAGATGCTGGAGAGCAAGTGACCTCGATGTTTCTCCTACTATCATCAGATGTTGCAATTTCAACCATACGTTCCAAAGGTGGCAGATTGAACATGCCAACCAAAGCAACATTGTCACTAGAATCTTCCTCGAGGACTGGAGAAATCTGGAGACAAAGAGTTTCAGAAGTTCCCGCGGTGAAGTTTTGCAGCAATGGCGCTGGCAGACCAAAGACAGAATGTGTCATGAGGTCTTGGGTTTCCTCCAGTATTGACTGAGATCCGTCGCGGATACTCTTCTTCCTTTTCTGAGATTTACTCACAACACCAAGGTCACGAACGGTATCATCTCCAATCACGGCAATTCGAAAGGGCAAAGACGACGAATTGTGCATCTCAACGTGGCTACTAATATGCAGGACCTGCTTAGCAGTTGAATACACAAGAGAGATGGGCACTTCTGAGAGCAATTCATTATGTTTGCGTAATTGAACGAAGAATATACTTACTGTTGAATTCCCACGCTTCACAACCTTTACAAAAACATGTGCATTCAGATCCGGTATGAAAGTGGCTGATCTTGGCTTATTCACCTCGTTGTCCATATCTTGGATTCTAATTTCTGTGTCTCCGACGTAGAGGGTGATAGATTTTGAGTGTTTGATATCTTGGCCGTACGTTCGCATACCACCAGAGCCCCTCTCTGGAAACAGTTCAAATCGGAAGAACTGAGTTGAGCTTGTTGGCAACGTAAACCTCGTTGGGTTGTCATAGATCGAGTAGGCTGCGGATAAGCCGGAATGGTTTTCAATAGCATATGGCAGTGTGGTGATGAGAGACCGGGCCGCGTGAGCAGCCATGCTCCTCGAGAGTCTCCGACTTGCTCTGGAATCATCCTTCACTTTTGCTTCGACTAGCGCGGTAGCCTGCTGTGTCGCTCCTGAAGTTTCAAGATGATGATAATATACCGTAAATCACTGGCTCAAGCTTTCTATATTCATATGTTGATAGTGATTCGCCTTACCAGAATATACTGACCACATCCGACTTGCAGCGCCCACATTCACCAGGAAATGTTCTGAAAATGAGATTTGGCATTGGCTCGATTCAATATCAAATGTTGTAGACATTCTCTTTGATTTTGTTCGCGCCTGGGGGGCTCTTGATGCATTGAATGTCAGCTCCCACGGGACAGTGAGGAGTGTTTCCCACCGGTTACTTGCGGCATCAAAGTAATCAGCAAGGATACTGCAAGGTGTAGAGACAGAAAAGAGGAGAAGATCAGCTGGGATATGGCAGACCGTGTGCCAATGACATATTATTTGACTCATACAGTGATGAGAACTCACCTTGTGTTTATGTTGCAACCAAAGCAGGGCTTTTCGTGCGCAGATATGCCAGGGTAGGTCACCTCTCCTCCAAACACTGAGTTCATGGAAACTATCTTGAATAAAGCTTCGTCGAGGCCTGAAATACATTAGTCAGATAACATTGTGAGGTGAGAGAAGAGAAAGGTTCAAAATGTTGCATAGAGATCGGTTGACAACGCACCTTGAAAATCATTCAACACAGTCAGTGTTGCCTCGGGAGAAGTCATCTTCAGGCGGATGGCCCTTTTGGTAGACTGCAATTGCTTCCCAGCGTGCACTGAGAGATTGACCTGGTGCTCGCTTGGACCCTGCGTTGATTGGCTTGCATCTTTTGTTAGGGCAGAGTCAAGCCTCGCTATTCTGTCGGCATCAGTTGCTGAGATGGAATGAAATTCACTGTCTCCCACAACGCCCTCTTCTTCGCTCGAAAAGGAATCTGATATGCTTGATGCCAAGGTACTCGCCAGCGCCGCATTTTGCATTGAGACCGTGAGATCAATCGGGGACAACGTGACAAACTTCACATCAGTCATATGGGCTGAATTTCGTGTGCCAATTTTGTCGTAATAGAATACGGCAAACTTCGCTGGCTCAAGTATCTGGACAGGATGAAGTAACTGAGAGCCTTGTGCAGTGTAGATTTCAACTCTCTCTGCGTCGATTCTGTAGTCCTTCTCAACTGTTTCCTCGCTAACTGTATCACTGGTCATGGCGAAGCCTGCCTTCATCTTTCCCTGCAGGACAATCGTCTCTGTTAGCGCTGAGGCTTTCCTGCTGGACACAAATGGTCCTGATGAATCGAGACTGCCTAGGTCAACGAGCACGAGACGCATGTTTGATGATTCTATGTGATACTTCGTTTTCTTCAACTTGGGCATTCCACCTTTGGCAATAGCCTCGTAGCTGGCTTCAACTTCCTCCCCCTCATCCGTTACAACTACTTGCATGTTGTCAGTCCCATCATCCGGTTCAGACTTTGCCGACATTGAAGACATGGCTCTTTGATAAGAAGTATACGGTGCAACCTTGATGAAGTTGAGCATGTCCGTAATGACATCTGGAAGAACAACCACTTGGGAGGAACCAATCTTGACTTCGATATCACGCGAGTCATCCTCGGCGTATTTTGTGTAGTTAAGAAGAAAGACCTCCGATTCATCTTCTTGATCGCCAGATGATCCCATTCTATTGATACTGGCGCGCCCAACCATGCGTCGGAAGGTGCGATCAACGGATAATAATCGTCGATCGTCGCACACGAGGTCGTGCAAAGTCACAAAGGCCTTGGTTTGCTCCTCATCTGGGAGAAGTTTCATCAAAATATGGGCTTTCACAGCAGCTAGCGACATAATGGGATCGTCAGTTGTCTCTCCGCAGAGTTCAACTGACAGCTCTTGAACATTCAAGTTGATGTACATTCTCTTCGTCACCTCAACATTCTCCACACCCGCATGGCTGAGGTTTTTCACTATCGAGTTGACTGATGTGCCTGGAACTGCCGCTTTGTCTTCGCGGAGAAAATTGTCTTGCTCCCCAATGTTGTAATCCAAGGTGTGCATTATCTGAGCATAATGACATCGCGCTACCAACAAACGTATCCGAGAGATAGACATTTCAACTCTTGTTGCTCGATCATCTTCTGTCATTGGTGAAAATGGCGGCTTCAATTTCACAGAAACAGACATATTGACAGGCGTTTCGACCATTTGCATCCCTTGGTTGCAGTTCATTGATACATCCTTCAAAGATACCTGCGCCTCGGATCCAATATCACCCTCCAATGATCTGTAGTGTGCCTCGAAGTTACCAGAAAATAATGACAAGTGCTTTTCGGAATATGCTGCCTGTGGCAATACGAAGTTGAATCCAGATGCAACGATGTAAAACAGGCGCTCTCCATCTTGCGAACTCTTTGCTACTTCCATTGCTGCGGCTGCCGCTGAGGAGGCCACACTAGCAGCAATGGCTCCGAATACACCTTCTGTGACATATTCTATCAGCGTGAAGACTTGGCTATGTATATGTACAAAGCGCATTGGACTGAGAACAATCTCGCCACAGGCCTCACACTCCAATTTGTCTGCACCACCCACATTGCATGAACTGACAGCGTGGGCTCCCTTGCTGTACTTTATCGTGAGAAGACTAGTGGAGGCACTGGGAGCCAGGCCAAGGATTGTACGATAGGATGGTAGCGTTCGCCCAAAAGCACTTGTTTCCAAGCGGAAATCTCCAATGACTAAACTCATTTCTGAGTTAGCGTCATCACCCTCTAAACTATGATGATTCACCTTGGAGCCCGACATTGTCAGGGTAAACAGTGGCAGATCGTCTTTGGCGCTGTTGAGGGAGATTTCAAAGGATTGCATTTCTGCCAAGATGAATATTGAATGATCTCCTGAGCTGTCGATTGCAACAGGTACCTCTAGCGGTGCATCGGTCACGCTTGGGCGGTTTCCTTGCTGATTCAGCTTGGACACCTGCTCGTAAGTTGAATATGCCTTTTCCTTGAAATCCAAGACATTAGACTTTGCTGCAAAGAGAGTTTTGATTGCATGGGGATTCCAGTTGACAAAGAGGCTGGTAAACTGAGCATTCACCACAGTTGTTCTCTCCACGTGTCTTGAAATGGCTTGCATATATCCACGAGAAAACTCCTGGGATTGATCGTGGTAGGCTCGGGCCTTGCTGGGTGGGAGTTTGATTATGTTGATGTCCGCAAGATCTGCTGATCCTCCATAGCCCGGCTTGAAAACACCTTGTTCAGTCAAATCATTCATGATTGCCGTGTAATGATTGTTTTTAGCATACTCAGATGCTGACCTTGGGAGGTTAGAGTGGCAAACGAGCCGTTGACGCCGTGGCAGTTGCTGTTCTGAAGCCAGCCGATCTAATATCCAGAACCAACCCATGCTAATTCTGCTTGAGGATGTTCCATCTGTTGCTAGCGAAGACGATGCTACAACAGAGACCAAGTGAGCTTCCAGCCCATCGCCATCATCAGTGTACAGATTTATGGACAGCCTGAGCAAGGAAAGTGACACGTGCATGAACTCCACGGCATTCGATCCATCACTGCTTTGTCTCGGAAGAAGCAAAGACTCCAAACGGTCCTTTTTCGATATCAAGGACCCTCCTCCCGCAACCGGTGTCTCTGGTACCTCCTTATCGAGCATTGAAATTCCTGAACCGCTCGACATTATCTCTAAGTCGGGGTGTGAGCATTCCTCTTCCACGCCCGAGAGCAAAGTCGGTCCCTCCTCGGCGACGGGAACGTCCCCGCGCAGTTTATGCAGATTGGACGCCCATATAGCAGCGACGCGAAGGATTTTGGTGACGTGAGAAGGAGCCAGACGCAGCACAATCCCCGGGAGGACACCAACAACACATGTTCGCGGAGTGCTGTCGCCCGACGATATCGTGTGCTCCAGCCCAATGTCTAATGTGAATGATATCGGCTCAATGACGCTCGTTGACACGTCTATCTCCATTTCGTCGAGTCTTTTCCTCGATGCTTCCTTGACAGAGCTGATCGTGAAGGAAAGATTGTTCATTTTCAACCTCATGTGATCGATTTCGGAGTCCATCCTGTGAGCGCGCTGCCGGGCATTGAACCAATCTATAACCGCAGGGGAGAGGGCCTCCGTGCCATAGGTGAAATTGAACCGACCAAAGTTGCAAATCAGCACAGTGGCATCGGGCTCCGTGCAGTTCTCCGGAAGGACGAGGATTGGTGCAGAGATGTCGACGTCCATTTTCCACTGCTGCTTCTGCTGGTTCTTCCCGTTCCAGGCGTCCATGATCGCCGACGAAAGTTTGTCTGACACCTTCCCATCTTTCATCGTCGTGCCGGTAGCAGTTTTGTCTGGGGTTGCGAAGTCACTGAATGACCTGGGAGTGGCAAAGTCGTTGAATTGGGACTTGGGCGTTGCAGCTGCCACCGGCGTCATTAGCATGGTCGACATGCCCTGACTCGCGTCGTAGAACATGTCTTCATCCCCGCTGACACTTTCGTACAGCATGGGGTTCGCTCTACTGCCGTTATTAGCGCTCGCACTGTTGCTCCTCTTGACCTCCTCAGGCAACTTGAAAAACTCCTTCACCGCAAGGAGCAACATTGGCGAGGCGACAATCTCACACGCAACCATCTTCAAGACCAGCTCCTGGTCGCCCTCCTTGCTCTTCCTCAATTGAAATTCGAACGCGTGAGATTTGTTCGAGTGCGCCTTTTGCAGACTGCGGCATATTGTCGGGTAGAAGGTGTTGGGAGTCACGCTGTCCATCACCTCCAGGCTCAATAGAGATAACCCAGACGTGAATGATCCGTCGGCATTGGCCTTGAACGACGCAGAGACCATCCCCATCTCCAACGACGTGAGCGGTCGATTCCTGGCAGTGAGGAGGTTGACCTGGAACGAACCCAGGTTGAAGTTGACGTCGCAGAACATCGAGTCCTTGCTGAGCGTCGTGTTCGCCTTCTTCATCGCCAGCTCCTCCAGTTCCTTCATCTCGTCCGCCGTCAGGGTGATGGGCGCCTCGTTCTCGTCCTCCAAACACTCGTAAAACAGGTCCGACGATTCTTTCCGAAGAGGGGCGCTGCCGCCGCTGCTCCCGAACAGCGAAGTCGCGAGGGAGGACAGATCGGAAGA
>JALLOV010000094.1:0-14168 GCA_036939655.1 Thalassiosira allenii | reverse complement strand
ACGAATGTCTGCAAAGTCGAGAAGTTGGCGCATGGCTTGTGAGTAAATCGACTGAACTCAAACGAAGTTATATTGAAAAGATTCAAGTAGTCGAATCGTTCCTTAATAAAACAAACTAAAACCTTAAATGGAAACCTCGATTGGACCAGCCGTTTTTTGAAACAAAATATATGCCCTAAAAGCCGGAAAACTGAAGCCAAATGAAAATTGCAGCACACCTCTACATCTATGCAATCTCAGATCAGCTCAGGGGAGTCCATAATGATGATAACTTGCAGCTTATTGGCCGATTTTTTTTTTAATCTGAAAGAGCAAATCTATTAGTGTACACTTATACGAACTCCAGGGCGTTAGGGACATCCGGTTTTGCTCTGTCTGGTACCAGATAATCCTCTTGCAATTAGTGGTCACATTGTGGAACAACGCTGTCCACCTCCGAATACTCATCTGCCAACTCCTTGATGTATTCCTGATAAAGCTGATCCATATTCCTATGCAATGAATTCTTCTTTCGGTTGTTCCAAACCTGTTTGACACTAGACTCTGGATGTGGATGATGCACAACAAATGCTTGCGGCAAGACAAAGAAGGGCACTCCTCGAAACCTCAAGTGTGAAATGTGTTGTATTTTGTTCTTGCCGTATCCATAGAACCTTTCGTCATAAAAGGGAGTCAGCGGTTTGGGGCTGGAGGATTTGGTTGCAGGACACCACGGGATGACGACGTACGGTTCATACCGCAACGAGTCGAAGCATTTGATTTGTCGAATTGCTCTCGTTTTCTTTCCTTCGCTTTCCTCCGATGGACCTTCGTACCAACTTTTCTTGAGCCACTTTTTGGACTCCGTTGTATGGTGGCCCTCCCAATTCATATCTTCCTGAAATACGATGCAATCTTCCTCCCCGATGCACTCCTTTAAGTCATTGAACAGCAATGGAAGGAACTTGGAATCTTTTTGTAGATAACTTCGGCATGCCGCAATGTCCTCACATGGTGGGTCCACCTTCCTTTCAAATGCCGGAACTACAATTGCATTCACGGGAACCTCCATGTCACCATCAGACCCCGCCATTGTTATCTGATCCATCACGTTATCTTTCACAACATGGCTCAGATCAGCTGAAGGGATGAGGTCCACGTCCATAATGATCACGTGAGAAGTTGTCACAGCCTGCAGACCCTTATTCCTCATGACATTTACAGGATAGGTAGAGGATTCGCCATTCCTCTTCTCACTCCCGTGAACATGAGGCAACACTGTCAATTGCGGACAGTCCTTCATGATATCAGTGATAGAATCAAGAGCTTGTGACTGATCAGATGGCTTGCGAACCGACTGAGAGGGAAGGTAGATAACAAGCACAATAGGATCGTTCCACAGAGCGCAAGTTTCCGACAGCAGCCATATCCTATCCAAACTGCATTGAATGACGAGGGATACGGAGACACCCAATGGCAATGCGAACCCTTCCTTAGGGCATGAGTTGGGCGAATGCTTCAAATCGTGTCTGAGAGTTTGAAGTGTCCGCGATGAAGTTTCTGCTGATGTATCATCCAGTTGCCTCTGGATTTCCAGTTGCAATGCATTACGATACACTTGTTGCTCATCCTTCTTGACGGCTGAAGGTGAATGAACAGCCTTTTCCGACTCATGAGCTTCCTTTTCAGGATGATTATTGCGTTTCCTCCTGAGCTTTCCCTTGCCACCATCTGGATCGATCGGTTTTTCTTTCTCTTTCGCAGTGATGACCTCATTCTTCTTTTTCTCAGTGGCCTTCCGACCCCGCTCCTTTTTTGATGTTTTCTGCTTCTTCTTTGGCTGAGTATCATCATGTACGGGGGCAACATGATTCCTATCATACCACTTGGGAACCAACTGCTTGATAGCCTCTTGCCGTTTCATGCCCGTTTTACTTGATGCGTCAACCCTCCGCAATGTGTCTATGCGATCATTGAGTAGCTTTGCATTCTCCCTCAGGATTTTGATCGGCTTTAGGATATCTTTTCTGACAGCGTTGTCATCTGCGGCTGGAACAGAGGGCAGGCTGTCCCCATCTTGGCTCAAGTAGCGACCCCATTCCAGGAGAGAGTGCGTCATCGGCACGATTGCGTAACGCCAGGATAAATACAGGACTATCATCGCCGTTGCACCTGTCCTTCCCGGCGTCGAGAAGAATACACGATACCACAGAGATCTATGATGTGGATGGAACGCTCGTCTTCTCCTTTTGTCCTTTCCCGCATAGAAGTTACCGCCGAGCAAAAAGCTGTTGCATGGGGACTGCAGATGGTCGTGCGAACCGTATCGAGGCCCTCCGCCATAAGTTTTCCGAGGAGAATGAGAGGGAGAGGAGTACCTTGGAGACGATGAAGCATGGCCATTATTTTGGGGAGAAGATGGCGCCTTTCGTTGCCTCCACCGCGAAATCATCGTTTATTGTTGTGGGTGATGGTCCCGGTTTTGGTTTTGCCACGGGCAGGAGGAAATGAAGGAATAACAGCGGCGTCGTCGTCCTGCCTCTCAGCTCCGCAGATGGATCCAGATTGCTGTTCCTCTCCTATCGTCTCTCACTCCTCTGCCTCTGCCCTCGCTCCGCATGCCTCTGCCAGCCTCTGCCTCAGCTTCATTTCACAGCCTCTGCGGCACTCTGATTGTCCGCTCTGGTTGGTGGCCTGCTACAACTCTTCTGGCTTTGAGGAGCTTTGTATCCAATGATTGATTTGTATCCGATCTAATAATGAAGTTAGGCACATGACTTATTGGCATGGGTTGGGCATGGGTTGGGCATGGGTACATTTTGGATACATATCCTTCTTTACGTCCGTTTACCTACTTGGTGTGGCCAAACGCGAAGGCATTGGGTGGGTGGCTTTGGGCAGAGATAAATAACCATGCTTTGGGTAGTAAAGCAAAGCTTTGAACTCTCTTGGCTCGAGAAGAACATTGGACCGGATAATCCTTTGTTTATTCACATCACATCAAGAACTATCTGTTCATATCTCCTCCTCTATCTGGTCAGCACAAAGCTTCCACTCTCATGGTGATTGCCGAACGTAGGCCTTTCTCCCCTGCCTATTCTTGCACCGACTCTCCTCCAATGTTCCATCCCGTTGGCATCCATCCCCAAGGATGCATACTCCCTCAGCGGCCACAAGCGACATATCACTTTACCAATCGTCAACGAAGCCGGCACCATTCCGTAAGAGCGAGAATCGAGCGACATCCGAGCGTTGTCTCCTTCGATCCAGACGTGACCAGGAGGCACAACACGATGACCAATATCATCGTCCCCACCATCAGTGCGCACAATCCTGTCACCGGGCATGCCGATTATTCGTTTGCATATTGTTCCGTTCTTCAAGGGATGGTGCATGATGACCACATCGCCCCGTTGTAATCCAGATGCGAAGTGTTGCTCCCACACTCCGCGAAGCAGATCGTACCAACTGTTATCAGTTCCATCTCCTTGTTCCTCCTCGCTGGACTGCTCAAGGGAGTCTCCAGCATCGATTTCACTCTGCTCCAGGCCAAAAAGGCGGTGACTCCATCGGTCAATCAACACACACGAATTGCTCTCGTCGATTATCGTGGGCTCCATGCTTGGACCCTCGCACGCTACGATTTTGAAGCCGTACTCCACCGACAATTGAAATGTCGTCCAAAACGCGATGGCTCGCGGCAGCATTACCGCAAAGTTGTTCGGCAAGAAGTCGCAGAAGACGAAGCGGACAAACTCGAATATTTGGAGTGTTCCATTCCAGATGTCTTGGATTCCACATTGAACGCCCTGGATTCCGTCTTGTATTCTTTGGGAAAGAGACTGAGGGCCTGGTTTTGGAGATTTTTGTCCCGAAGAGGTGTCGTTACTTAAGGCTCGGACGAAGTCCCCTACGCTGGACGCTACCATCCTCTGGTGCAGGCGAGTTGTCGTCGGCAGGGCCACGCTCCAATTACGTCGCGGTGCATATCCGTCTAGAGAGAAGGACGGTAAGTAAATTCTCCTCCTCATCTTGCCCGTGCCAACAACGGCGTGGCAAGAGGAAATGCCTCTCAACTGCCCTCGCCATGAACATGACGACGAAGATACCGTCAGCATCAACTTGTGAGGGCGGAGCAACGACATCGCGCAGCGCTTGATTATCCTCTCTGACGCGGCGCGCCGTATTAGAGCGGAGAAGATGATGCGATCAAGGGTGGCCATTCATCTCCATCCATGTCGTCCTGCCTCATCAGACTTGATTGGCTGCTATTGGCTGAGATTGGCTGGCTTCTCCGCTCCATACAATATTTTTCTAAAGGCGGGGACCGCGAGATAGATACGGGGGGAGCCCTCTTGGATTGTTTTCTAGGGCTTACGTAGTTATGTTGATACTTGATACAACTTTTTTGAAACGAATCATCATACCTACCGGTGCGTATTATTATTATTTTCATTTATTTATTTAGATAGTACTAATTATTCAATCAAGATCTTGGGGTGAGGGGGGAGCGCACATTCTGCGCAGCATCATAACTCTTGCAGTCCCAACCTTCAGTCAACGCCCGCCTGTCAACGCTCAACGCCGCTCAACCTCGCTCAACGCAGCCAGCCGGCGCCAAGAGGAAGCTCATGATCATGATGGTGAATGGCGAATGGTGAGGCGACGGTGGTGTTATCACGGTCGCGACGATATGGTTTGCTTCGGCGGTCTGTGTTCGCAGGTGTCGAGATTGTGAGTCCTTATGATGGGCACGGTCTTGAGCTTGAGAATCGTTGTGTTATTCGTGTTGGGTGGGGTTGGGAACAGAGGGTTGGAAAAAGAAGGTTGGTCGCGGTTAGGTTCGGTTGGCTTGCTCCAGGTTGCTCTTGTCTGCATGTGGCTTCTCTCGCTAATAATCATCGTTTCTCACGCGTGTGTATGTCCAAGGTTTATTGTTCATTGACTTTTGGGGTTGGGGAAAGAGATTTGGTTGGGTTGTCTGACCGAAAAACAAGTTCGAAGTGTTGCCGTCGACTGTGCCTTTTTCTCTGACGACACCGCGCCATTGATCGTCGTTATCCTTCCTCACTCACCGATATTGCAGAAAGGGGAGTCTAGAGAGAAGCCAAAACATCACAGTCTAACGCAGCGATGAGGAGCGAGTACGAAAGCAGCTGCGAAGACAACACCTCGACGCGGTCTCTGACGAACCACATGATAAGGCAGCGAAATGCCGACGTGTGGCAATATTACAAAGAGGTGCGGCGTATCGGGGAGGGTAGCATCGGCGCGGTAAGCCTGGTGAAACGGAAGAAGGGCACGGAAGGCGGGTCCGCCTACACCAGCCAGCGGGCCAACGGCGACGGCGTGAGCGTCGGCTGCCGGGGCTTCTTCGGGTGCTTCTTCCCGAAGAGGTCCCCGCCGAGCATAGAGAAGAAATCCAGCGGGCTCTCCTCCCGGCGACGCACGTCGTCCAGCTCCCACAGCGAGGAGTACGCGCTGAAGAGTATCCAGCTCCGTTTGGTCGAGAGGAAGTACCTCGACGAGCTGCGCAATGAGATCAACGTCCTGAGGAGTCTCGACCACCCGAACATAGTCAAAGCATACGAGGTCTACGAAACGAAGGCCAACATATATGTTTTGATGGAATACTGCTCCGGGGGGGATTTGTACGCCCGGGCGCCTTACACGGAAAACCAGGCCGCCAACATCGTCGCTCAGATCTGTTCTGCCATTTCTCACATGCACAAGAATGGAGTTGTTCACCGGGATCTCAAGGTGGAAAAGTAAGACAGATATGAAACTATGTTGTAGGGTGTATTGCAGCAGTCAAATGCTTACAAAACAATGTGCACTTTCTTGCATCCAGCATCATGTTTGAGTCGAGAGAGCCCCTGGCGAAGATCAAAGTTCTAGATTTCGGCTTGTCAAAGAAGTTCATGCCTGGCTCAAATGGTATAATGACAGAGTGGGTGGGCACGGTCTATACCATGGCGCCGCAGGTAAGGAAAAAGTCAGTGGAAAGGGTGCAATATTCACCGAATGAAGTCTTCTAACAAGCATTTTGGATCACAGGTGCTGCACGGAATATATGACTCCAAGGCTGATTGTTGGTAAGTTGTTGTTGCCGCATATTGTCAATCTTTTCTTGGCAGGAGACTATTGAACCGGTTTCTCCCATCTTCACCAGGTCAATCGGAGTGATAGCATTCTTGCTTCTTTGTGATGAAAAGCCGTTCAAGGGTAAGCGTAGATCGCAGGTTTTGCAGAACATCAAACGATGTCGGTACGATTTCAAAGCCCCAGGATGGTACAATATCTCAAAGGAAGCAAAAGATTTCGTGTCATCATTGCTGGTGTACGATCCTCAAAAGCGTTTGTCGGCAGAAGCGGCAATCAATCATCCTTGGCTGAAGAAGAAACAATTTCCGGGCGATGATAAAGCCCATGAGAGTCTCATGGGAAATGTGCGCGATAACATTTTGTCATATGCAAAGACATCCGAATTTAAGAGGATTGCAGCGGTGGTGGTAGCTCACAAGTCTTCATCGTCGGAGATAATGGATATGAGAAAGGCATTCGACAAATATGATGACAAGAAGGACGGGGTGATATCCATGGAAGAGTTCAAACTAGCCCTAGCCGAGTTCAACTACACGGACGATGAATTAGCTGACATGTTTAGTCAGATGGTGAGAAAAACTGACTCGTGGCTGCTTACTCTTTCTAAGCCTGTCCTGTCACTGACGTTTATCTTGATAACTCGCCACCCAGGATGTCAACAATAATGGTGTTATATTATACACAGAGTTTTTAGCAGCGACACTGGAAATGCATGGTAGGGTGGAAGAAAAGAGGCTTGCGGAGGTGTGTACTTTTTGTAGATGCAGTATCCTGGCGACAAACCGCTTTTCTCTACGTCACCATATCTTCATATCTTCCTCAACTTACTGAGACTTTCATATATTTCACTTTCATAAGGCTTTCGATCACATTGACGATGATGACTCTGGCTTCATCTCAAAGGAGGTCAGTCTGTGTCATCAATTACCTGTTGGTAGATTTTCTTGCTTTCTGATATTATACTTTGCCCCAACTTCTTCTCTTTAGAATCTGATCAAATTGCTCGGTGAAAGTGTCCCGCATTCTCGCATAGAGAAACTGATTAAAGAGGTAGATACTGATGGAGATGGGATGATCTCTTTTGAAGAGGTTAGTCAGTCATGCGCATCTTATTGGTGTTCTTTATTTACTTTCTACTTCACCCAACCTCAATGATTCCCTTCCACAGTTCCTAATCATGTTTAGAACTGATAACTACATGGCGGCCAAGGATGGGTTGACAGAAAATGACGCCTCAGACGCAGAACAATAGCCCCGGGCCAGATTGGACCTACAATACTCTTTGTTGACAACTTCTTTGTATGTTGATGTGTGTGTATCGCTGGTTGTGGATGTCATCCGACCACATTATGTGTCGTCAGAGGATACTGCAACTATTGATTGTGTTCGGAAAAGACGCCTTGCCCGCCGGATCATACAGAACTCCTGCAGGCACGCCAGAGGTTGCAGAAAGAAATGGTAAAGAAAACAATTGTTTATGATACACGCAGTGAGTGCTATTTCGTCTAGTGAAATATGCCTTTGCCACCTTTTTGCTCGCTAACTTCCCCAACTCTGGATACACCCACACCATTTCAGAAGCCCTTGGCAACTGACAGAGTTTTCCCATTATGTGTTGCAGATCTCTTACGCCTCCGTTCCCGGGGCTTTCCTGTTGGCAATTTGTATTAACGCTCGCCGTTGTCCTTTCGTGGGAAGCCGGTCACGTGTCGTGCTTGCATCGGCTGAACCCGTCAGGGTCCAAGTGTTTGTATCGCTAGAATTGCCAAATCTCAAACGAAAACCTGGAGATGCCAAAAATATATCCCTCCCTCTTCGCCAACACTCACGACAGTGTTTTGATCTGGGCTCAGCCTCACTTTGGAGACTCTACCACTGTGGCCTAATCCCGAGCTCACACACACTCCACTGTCATATGAAAAAACCCTAATTCGTCTGTCAGCGGCCCCGGACACAAAATGAGTTCCAGTCCGTAAAATATCAAGGCAGGTGACGTCATCTTCTCCCCCGGTTACGAATCGTATTGGACTTCCATCGTAGGCGTCCCAGAAACCAATCTTGTTGTTGGCGCCTCCAGTGATGTACTGGCTCTCGTCGGGGTGGTAACGCAGGCTGTGGAAGACCGTTTGATCGTACAAAGCATGAACACGCACACCCTTCTGCAAGTCCCAGATGATGCAGCTTCCATCAGCCGATGCGGAGGCAGCTTGGCTCCCATCAGAGTTGCATACCAGAGCATTCACTGCGCCTCGGTGTTCTTTCATGGAGTGCACCATTGTTTGGTGCTTCTCATGTATTCGCCAGAAGCGAACTGTTCCATCATTGCCTCCGCTCACCAAATGCCACAATGAACTGTCGCCATCATCACAAACAACTACCAAGGATCGAACAGCATCACTGTGGGCATCGGGAATCATGAACTGTAACTTTCCACTTTCTGGATAGAACGAACGTATCTTCCCGTCAGACCAGGCGGAAACAATGTTTTCTCCAGTGGGCGTCACATCTACTGCATAGCAAGTTGTGTTGGGCACGTTGATCCGAAGCAATTCTCTTCTCTTGGAAACGCTCCACACCCTGATGTCTTTCTCTGATGCCGTGACGCAGATCTCCGAGCTCCTCTGCGGGAAACAAACATCATGAACCGGGCTAAAGTGGCACGTCTCTCGCAACTCGGGCGTGAAGGTAGAAACATCAATGCTATATCTCTGGGAGAACTCTGTCCCAACAATCAAGCTCTTGCTGTCGGGGTTCAATGATATGCTTGTGACGCCACCGTGTAATTGGGTCGTGTGCGAAGGAATACGTTGCAGCTTGGGGTTGAGGATCTGAACAGTCCCATCTCCCGCGCCAGCAATGATATTAGTGTTGCCAGTTGTCGGGTTGACCACACAGGCTACCGATTTTACCCCCTTGGAGAACCTATCTTTATTGTACCCCATCACGCTTGGGTGGCAAATCTCGGGCTCATCATACGGTTTGATTTCGTCCCGCTCGATGTTGATCTTTATCACTTCTCCCGTTTTGTTACCGGCAAATGCAAACGAATCATCCTCTGAAATACACAGGCACTGCATCACTCTTCGTATTGAGCCCATGCTGACATCGATGGGATGCAGCTTGGGGGTCGAGGTGCAGATCTGCCATACGCGTATATGAAAATTGCCACACGTCACGAACCGGTCATTTCGTTTGTTCAGCCACTTAATGCAATGAGAGAATTCACTAGATGCTGGGCTTCCGCAGATGGCCACTCCCGTACTGACATTCCAGACAACAATGTCATTATCATCCTGTCCTCCCAGCGACGCGAGGTACTGGGCATCGCAGCTGAAGTCAACAGCTTGCACCCGTTTGTGATGCTGAGAGAGGACATGGAGTACACATTCCTCAGACGATGCTCCATCGTTGGAATGGTTTGCCATTGCTTTCTTCAGATCCCACACAACAACCTCTGCCTTGAATGACGCAGGTGTTTCGTGGCCCGATGCAAGGAAAGAGCCATCTTTGGAAATGGCTACACAGGATACTTTCTTATCGATTCCCGCGTCGAGGAAGAATTGCTTCTTGGTTGACAACGATCTCAGTACTACTACGGATCCCAAAGGAAAGACGACGAATTTCCCACATGGCGTGTAGTGGAGACCGCCAGCTACCGAGCCTGGATAGTTGTTGCAAACAAAGAGGACAAATCATCCAAGAAGTTGAGCAGTGTGCTCTGGCATCAAGCTCGCAGAAGTTGGAAAGAACACCTACCAGTGAAACCGATCGCTGACTTTAGCGCAACGCTCATGCTCAGATGGCTCAGACTCTTTCGCTTTGAGAGAGAGACCGATCTTGCTATGAAGACGACTATGTTGGTAATTTATCACAAATTTTAATGTTTAATGTCGGCGCTGCCACGCCCAAAGGCACCGCGGATTGACCACACGATGCGTTGCGTTCTTATAGCAGGCTCTTCCGCGCGAACATGAGAGCACCTGCTAGATGCCTACTATCTATGAGAGAGTTCTATGAATTTCACGTTGTACACCATCTCTCTCAGGCTTCCTCAATCCAACAGCTAGCATGATTCCAGTACATAGATGGGCTAATTGATCTGTGTTCCAGAAGCTTCGATCAGACCAACACCTCCAAGGCGGTATTCCTTTATTTTGCACTGAACATCTCTCGGATAGAAGTGACGATATTGCTCTCCAAATCATTGATTTGGCTAGCATGCTGATGGCGTTCATTCTCGATAGTCTCCTTGAGAGACTGGATTGATTGTTCAGACTCATCCTTGAACTTTTCCAAGTGGTTGATCGTCGTTTGGAGGGTAGCGGTTTCAGTCACCAAGACTTCTCTAGATTTGTTTGACTATTTGAGCAAAAGAGTGCTGGATAGTGAGGATAGGACGAGGTTGGTGACTTTGGATGATGGCGTTCTTTCTCTCTCACCTGGTCGAGTTCGGTCTGCAACCTTTCGTTTTCATTGGTCACGTCTCTGATACGGCATTCGGCGCCATTCAAATCTTGGCGAGCTTGCTCCAACTGATCTGCGTATTTGGCTTTTTCCAGTTGGAGGCTCGCCACTTCCTGTTTTGACGACTCCAGTGCGCCGGTCATCTTTTCAACCTCAGCTCTATGCTGAGCAGACATTTCTCGACGAGCGTTTGCCACATTGTTGTGCATCTGTTGATGAATTTCTAATACCTCTTGCCTCGCCTCGCGGGCAAGCTCAGATGCTTTCTCTTCGCGCTGTTCGCACTTGGACAACTGCACTTCCACACTTTGAAGCTTTGCTTCAAGTATTGCCGAGGCGTTACAATGAGCTGATTGAGCCGCCGCGATAGCCTCCTCCTCTCGAACCCGAGAATCCTTCCTGGTTTCGTCGAGATTACTCTGCAGGTTCTCGATTCTCTCTTCATACACGGCGTTCCTCGACCTTGCTTTGCCAAGCTCTTTCAGGATCTCTGCTTCCCTCACACTCAAGCGTTCTTCTGCTGCCTTCTGCTCTGCCAACTCATTTTCTAGCTCCTTCACACGAGAGCGCAGGTCAAATTCAGTTTGCCCCAGGAGCCCTTTGAGGGATTCTATTTCCCTCGCCAAGCTGCTATTTTCATCTTCTTTTTCGGTCAGCAGATCATGGGCTTTTGCTTCGTTTTCACCCAGCTCGCGGATATGGTCGCGTAGGTTTGCATTCTCTTCCTCCAGAGCTCTGTTCCTTGATCTCTCGCTCCCGATCTACGTCGCATGGAGCCATTATGAAGATGCTCATGTGAGCCCAGAGATATTGGTTAGCCCGGCACATCTTCGTATTCGTTCTTACCTCTAGCTCGGCGACGGCAGCACGATTTGTCGATTGCAATAGATCCCGTTGTAGCTGATGAACCTCTACATTGCCATCCACATCAGCCCGTGCTTGACGACTTGCCAACTGGAAATCGAGACCTAACGACGTCGCAGTAGTTTGTGTTGTTTCCCCATACAGGTCAGCATCGACGCCCAAGGGACTACCGATGCCTATCTCTCGCTCGTGGAACGGCAGACCGCTAATATCTGATATTTCTCTCCACATAGCCAAAGCTGGATAGGTAGATCGTTCATTAGTTGGTTTGGAACGGTAGTTCTCTCCACTTAATTAATATTCTACGATGAAACTAGAAAGCTCTGCCGTTGTAATAGCGCAAGATATAATCGAATAAAGGGAAGCGAATTGGTTGACTGGAAGATGGTAGGCCGCCTCTCTCAGGACGATAAGGTTGAGTATGAGATCATCTATTAGATGATCGAGAGGAGATAATAGGCCGAGCACCAACAAGCAAGCTCTTCCTACTAAATCATCAAAGGAAGATTTCATAGCTTTTTCATGTTTTTACATCGGTGCTCGACAGCACTCTTCTTTCCCTCCAGGCACAAAACAAGCCGATGTTCGATTGGGATTCCTCGAGACTGCGCGAGGAGGGTCCTCGATTTCACTATGACACGAAGATCGACCCCCAACCTCCTCCTGCGGACTTGCCGGCGCTGCCTGGCTTTCTTCCAGGCAACCTCAGGCCCGCCAGCGCCAAGAACCAATCGCTGAGCTTTGTGAATGGATACATGATGGTCCAGTCTCCATTGCCGGCACGGAACCTCGCATTGCGTGAAAATCGCCCTTTTCCTGGAAGTAGACCGACGACAGCTCCAATTGGCACTCCTAAGGAAGTCCTTGATCCTACGGATGTATCTGGAAGATATAGCTTCTTTCGGAAGAAGGAAGATCGCGAGAATTGCAACATTGCGCTGCCTTTTTGCCCGGAATCGAAGCTCCCTTCTTTTCTCGAGCACGATCGCCGCGTTCTACTCTTCAATGCATATTACGAAGAAGATGTAGTCCAGAGTGCCATCGAAGAGAAGCGCGTGCACACGTGTGAGGTGTACTTTTATGTCGAGGATGGTACGATGGAAATAATCCAAACCAAGCAAGAGAATAGCGGCATTGTTCAGGGTCTATTTCTGAGGAGGAGCAAGGTCGCCAAGCCTGGTTGCTCTCGTCACTACGAGATTGACGACTTGAAGATCGGCAGTGAAGTTGTGATCTACAGCAGGACGTTTCACATCGCAAGCTGTAACGAAAGCACACGGGACTACGTGTTGAAGTATCACGGATGGAGCGAGTCAGACATCGAGACGCTTCCACTTCCACGTGACCGGTTTGCCGAATCGAACAAGGCCAAGATGAGAAGGGAGAGTGGTGTGCCTGGCGTCGACAGGAAGCGCAAGATGAACGATCTCAAGCAGGTGATGGAGTCGATGTTGGGCAAGGAGTCCTCGATGACCGACCGGGGAATGTTTTTGGAATGCGGGACGGATGCACTCTGTTTCCATGTTCTCTGGGACGACAGGGAGAGGCTGTACGGAGACATCCAGTACTTTCGACTGTTCTACTACCTAGCAGATGATACTGTTGAAATCATGCGTGCCAACGCAAAGAACGAAGGGCGGGACGCCTTCGCCAAGCTTCTAAAGAGGTCGAAGCTTCCGAAGAACGGCAGGGTCTCAGATTCCGATTGTTATACTTGGAAGGACCTCACCATCGGCCAAACAGTGAACGTATTCGGCCGCACCATGCTCATCGCTAGATGCGACGCATTTACCCGTCAGCACTACACGTCTCATGGCATCACCTTGAGAGATGACATGCCGCTGCAGGTGTCGGAGAAGAAAATCGAGGTGAAGAGGGTCATTCCGCCATACAATGGGTTTGGCTCCGAAGAAGATTCCTTGAGGAGCTGCACTGGTGGATTGAATCCTCCACCGGCGAAGAATGACTGGCAGAAAATGAGAGACAAGAACGGTGTTATTCTCAGGTTCAATGCGCAGCTAGTCAGCGACAAGGCTGACGATGCCACTCGTCGTTTCGTCATTCAATTCTTCTGCGAGGGTAAGTTCGTGCCTACATACTGGTTTTGCAGCTTATCTTGAACTAACCAATGTTTATTGTGATACTTGCAGATGACACCATTGCCATTCGGGAGCCACCCGTGAGGAACAGCGGTGTGATGGGAGGGAACTTCCTTCGTCGACAGCAGATGAAGCACGAAAACGGCTCCTACTATGCTCCGAAAGACATGTATGTTGGCACGATCGTCGACATTGTTGGGCATCAGTTCTTACTTCTCAATGCGGACGAATATACATACAAGCTGATGGAATGCGATGAACGTACATTTCCATTCAGCAATTTCACTAGACTGTATGAGATTCTCGCTTCCAAGCAAAATGAGATCAAGTCATACTTCGTCAGCAAATACGAAGGCAATGGGATGATAAACCGGGATGGACTGGCAAAGTGTTGCAAGTCACTTGGAATTGAGCTGAACACGCAAGAGCTCATTACAATCTGGAGAAAGCTAGACAAGAAAGGAAGAGGAAAGGTTGCATTCACAAAGTTCATTAAGTTGGTAACAGACAATAATTTCTAGGTTCAGTAATTTCAAAGTATTTCTTGAATATTTCATTTTCATTCTGGGGGAGAGCCGAAGAGGCTCGCAGCAGGGATAGTATACGTCTTTGAAGAATGAATGTTCTCGCCTTTGTTGTCGCTGCGTTGAAAGCATT
>JALLOV010000093.1:0-14534 GCA_036939655.1 Thalassiosira allenii | reverse complement strand
TCACGGACGTCACGGACGGGTGGGCGGCCAACGAGAACTGGAAGTTGAGCGAGATGCTGAGGCTTTATCCGGACGCGGAGGTTACCACGGGGGACGTGCGGGGCCCGGATGCCGAGGGCAACTTGCTCGCTCCCACCACGGTAAAGGTGCGTAGAAGATTGAGTCTCGTGAAAAAGCGTGATGTGATGCGCTTCATGTTTTGCATGTTGCAAATGACCATACTCAACAACAATATTTCTGTGCTCATTCTCTTCGATGCTACTTGACATTTCTACCACAAAACCACCCAAATGATCCGAAGGTGAGGTTCAAGATCAAAGGCCACCTCAGTCTTCTCGGCCTCATTTTTTCATATGCCACCAAGACTGACCACTTTTTGACCAAACTACAAAAACAGGAATTCATCACAAAGTACATGTACCATCCCTTCAAGTACTTCTTCGACAAGGTGGCCGTACCCAAGGCGATGCTCGACGACTGCCGTCCGTTTCCCATGCCCACGCGGCAGGTCCTCGAGGACACCAACGACGTGACGTGCGAGTGGTACGAAGAAGGGAACAATTGCAAACAGGCGAGCACGGAGTGGAGGAACCACCTGGCCTTTGCCATCGGCTCCGACCTGAAGTCAATGAGCTTTCACCACCACGGTTCGGCTTGGAACGCCATCATCTTTGGTATGTCCTGACTGGATGATGCATGCCAAAATAATCTCACCCACCGTGACTTATTACAACACTTTCTTTATCCTCAACACTCCAATAATTCATCCCCCAGGCAAGAAGCGCTGGATCATGTACGATCCCAAGCGGTGGCAGGACAAGTCCGACTCTGACCGTCAGCAGAGGGTCGCCCTTGCCTACGACGACGACGACGAATGGGATCTTCTCCCCACCCCCGAGTGGATCCGTCAGCTCTACCCCGACCCGTTTCGCNCGTCAGCAGAGGGTCGCCCTCGCCTCCGACGACGACGACGAATGGGGTCTCCTCCCCACCCCCGAGTGGATCCGTCAGCTCTACCCCGACCCGTTTCGCCAGAACGAGATCAGGACGCACGGTAACGACTGCATCCAGCACGCCGGGGAGATGATCTACCTTCCCGAGGGGTGGATGCACATGGTCATGAACATCGGCGACACGGTCTCGGTGGAGAGCGAGGCGGGGATGGGAAAGGCGACTGGGAAGGTGGAGGAGGACTTTTTGTACGATCCCTTCGACGACAGCAGCGACGATAGCGGGGATGACAGCAGCGACGACGACAGCAGCGACGACGGGCCGCCGCCGGGATGGTTCGAGGAGAGCAGCAGCGACGACGGCGAGGAGGAGGACAGCAGTGACGATTAGTAGTTAACTAGGAAGAAGATGAATGCGAGGATAATATGGAAGGGAAGGGCAGTGGTGCCTTCTATGAATTGCATGTGAAATTAATGATATGAGTCCGATAATAGATTCAGCCCATGAAGCACAGAAAACCTTCTCATGTGAGGATTTTCAAGCACATTGACATGTCTCTCTTTTATCATAGCATGGAGCTGGCGAACTTATTGTTGTAGGTATCCATTTATTGAAGTGATGTCGGCAAGTAGAATGATGAGTTGGCAGGTAAATGTCAAAGGTGGTTGAAGGTGGTCATATTTTACTTTTGTCTCTTGACTCGCCATCATTCAAACCTGACTCTAACACATTGACCTCGGTATCCGACGAAACGTCTAAACGTCTGCCTATATAATTACCCGGCTAGCAGGCGTAAAAGAGAGCCCTTTGTAGTGCGCAAGCAGCGCCCAGAGATGTAACAGAGTTCTTACACGATGTTACCGGCAAGATTATCGGTCCCACTTACTTGTATGACTTGTTGATAAAAAAACCTTGCCACAAGAGACGCACTTTCAAAGCAAAGATACTCTCAAGTCTCGAGCTTCGCCATCTATCATTATTACCCTTTCTCTCTAGAGAGCCTTAGTATGTTTTGTAATCTCTAGGCTAGGTACTGTGTGTGGTAAATCGATCGTTCTCCGCATAATGTTGTCTTCAACAACTTGCACCGTCATCTTGCGTGTACACCTATCTGGCCTCAGGCACCAGTTTCTAACTTTCATCATCAGAAGTCATGATGCTTCAATAGAGAAGGCCGTAAAGTAGATATGAGACGATATGAGTTTAGATCGACTAGAATCGAGCAAGTGATTCTCAAGTCCTTGCTTTTATTGACAAAAAATGAGATGATTGATATCGTACCCCAGAAAGAATAATATGTACAAAGCTAGCCAAAAAAATTGAACGAGAAGGTACCAGAAAATGCAAAACACAAACTCGGGCGGTTATACTACATTAGGGCGACCGCGGCGGAGGCGGCGGCAGCTTGTAGGGCACACCACAGCGAGAATAGATGGAGGGGAGTCAGAATGGTCGGGCGAGCTAGTTCTCAGACCATATTCCGGAAGGATACGGTACTTTTGAACAGTTCAGGATCGGGTATGATTTCTGTGTGCATTAGATGCACAAAAAATGATTTTTGACATGATGACTGAAGTTACCATCTCGAAAAAAACATCATTCACAGTAAAGCCATGCATACATGCATACAAATTGTGTAGAAGAATTTTTGAACCTCACAGAACCCAACTCTCTAGAGGTACTGCATATGCAACCACAGAGGAATATCAATGATTCGACCTCGTTGTGTCGAATGATGGTTGAAGTTAATTCAGTTGCAGTCAGACACGCGCCATGGGGCAAGACGACAAGACTTTGGGAAGCGAAGAAAACCAAAAGCATCAGCATTACCGAACCCTGAAAAAAAACATCACAAAGCCCCAAATATATCCAAACCAGAACCATCCCAACCAAACCTGTCCAGCGCCAAACAACAGAACCCAAAAGTAGTCATTTGTTTGAGGTGGTTCAATACATTCTATACATTAACAAAACAATATCTGATTCAGTTTGGCCAGCAACGCGAGCATCGACAGTGGACTCCAAGGCCAAGGCCATTTTGAACGCTTTTTGCTTTTACCTTTCTTTTCACCCATCTTAGGCTCACCGATGAAAGGGTGGTGTGGAAGCTGAGGCTAGTCTAGGATGAAGGGGGCTTGGGGGGCAAAGTCTTTCATACAGTCTTCCTTTGTGGTTAATTAATATGTTCAAATATAGCAAAGCAACTTAGCCTCTCAGCTGAGCATATAGTGTGTCCTCTTTTTGCAGCCGTCTCACAAAAGGGTACCATGGCCCTACAAGTGTGCTGGTGGCAGCAGTGTACACTGGAGTTCCTCGAACTGCCCAAACGTAGGGGATAGTCACCTGAGACTAGTCTGCACGGGAGGGGGAACCAAGGAACTGCCCTTAATATGGCGTGGGAACAGGACGGGGACAAGGTACTGGAATTCAAAAATGGATGATTGAGAAAAGGTCTCAAGATCAGCAAATATTTCCTCAAGATTTCTTAACTTGAGTCCAAAAAATAGGCCAAAACCAAAACAGCTTGATTTTTGGGGGTCTAGTCAGCAATAGCAATAACCATTTGTTGAAATTCAAAGTTTGGCCAAATCAGCAAATTCTTTCAAACATCCATTTTTGAACTATTGTGCCACCGCAGGCTAAACTGAGCTCGAGGAGGGGGGTAGCCTGAGAAACTCCACTGTATCACCCAACACGAGTCATTTAATTCATTATTTGAAGAATGATTCTGACTCTATATCTATAGGCAAAAGAGGCAAGAACACAAGTGTGCAATGTGCATACAAGACGAAGTTAGAGCTCTGAAAATGACTATAGTTGGGATAATGAGCAGAGGAAAGATCCAAATCCAAAACGAGCAATGCAACAGAACGGCAGTCCGGCTTGGTAAATGCGATGATTACGTTCTTCTTGTCCTTTCTTGGCATTATACATCACAGTGCTAATAGTATCTCCCAGTCTCCCATGTCTCCCACATCGATGACACCTTGTCCTCTTTCCTTGCGCCTGCCAATCATTTGAAACAGAGATGAACTTCATATACCATTCAATGTGAAGTTTCTCTCGCTCAAAAATCATTTCTTTGGCACTCAATTTGCTAATTGTTACTTTTACTGAGTGTAATTACTATACTCCTGATGGTATAATGCAGTGAAAAAAGCAATATTACCGACTAATTGCCTCAGTTAGCAGGGTACTGATGAAGAAATGTTCATCACTGCCAAAAAAGTATTTGAATTTGACAGTACTTGAGATGTGCACCCATTCTTTATTGAGCTACATTCATGAGTTCACCGGCGTTCAAATATTCGGTCTCCAAAGCAAACGAGACGGATGACATGAAGATAAAACCCTTCGCTCTTTAAAACTTTGCTCTGCTCACACTATTTCACTTTCATGGCCCCACATGATGACTTCACGAAGCTCACAAGCGGAGTACGAGAAAATCCGCCGTTTGCTTTGCAGCAAGTTCAAAGAGAGAAGTTTTGCAAATGATGGGCTAATTCTTCAAAAGGCGATTGCGGCCGCCGGTCGTAGGAGAATACTAAGCTGCTAACTATGACAAACAAAGGCTTATGGAAAGCCCAAGATATCATACATATGTTGATATTAGCAGCCATAGATGATGAGGTAGATAGCAGGTATGTAGAGAATCAAAACTGTGACACTCCGAGAGTTTGCCAAAATTCTGGTGTGCCGTCATCATATTTAATTCCCACGCAGGCCAATGAACGTATGTAGAAACTTGGTACAGAGAATTCCGAGGATTCTCCAAAATTTCGACATCTTTCTCATGTTTCGACAGGCCACATTTTCGTCTACCGACCGATACCAAAATTGTGGACGAAGACGGAAGAAGAAAGGTGTACAGCCCCCCAATGCACTGCCAGATGACTTCCAAGGTGTAACATTTTTGGTTGGAAGATACAACATCTGGTCGGGGGCGGGGGGCTCGGATGTGCTGCCCAACCAATGGTTTTTTCTCCTTTTCGGAGTGAGAAAATGTGGAGAACTCTGGAGTTCGACTGCGATCCAACCAGAGAAGAAGAAGAAGCTCTGAATACAGATAGACGTGTACCAACTTTGTGTGGGGCTCAAGTTGTGATCATTGTGCAAGGGGCATGATTTTCTTGAGGAGAAAGAAAAGGAGTGATATGCTCAAGATGTTGGATTGATAATTTGCACAACATCGAAAAGCCGTCCTCTCAATCTCAAAGCGAGAGGGGGTATGTAGCCCCAATCAAATGTCTAAGTATTGGCTGGAGCAGTATGGTATCCAACATTCAACAGTTGATGCCCAAGCTCGACTGCACCAGCGGCAAGGAGAAACATGAACTGACACTCGTGTGGAAAAGCTTGAACTTAATTCATTGCTCAACACCGATTAGTCTTTGCACCTCCGCTTGAAATCAACCCAAGCGCTATAGATCTCTGCCTGTTTCCGCTCTCTTGTTCCAAACCCATCCTCGCAAGCTCGTCCCCCGCGAGGCGGAAAGAACGCCATGAACCGTCGCGAGCGCACCCTCTCCCCGGCACCGGCCCGTCGCCGCCTCATGCCCCGCATCCAGTACTTCAGCCGCACCAATCCCAATAACTCGGGTAGCTCCAACGGCAGCAGCTCCGGAGAGAGCACCGGCAGCGGCGCCGAGCGTCGCGGTCCGCGCGGCAGCCCGAAGCAGCGCGGTTCCAAGCGAGGGTCGGCGGCGTGGGAGTACAACTCCCGATCGAGGGAGCAATCTAGACGTCAGCTCCGCGCGCAGCAGCAGCGGGCCAACCAGCAGGCCCAGCTCAACTCGAAGCGGCTGGACGAGCTCCACTACGGCCACCCGGACCCTCCGTTGGACAGCGTGAGCTTGATCAAGCGGTGCGAGTTGCTGGACGATGAGGCGAGCAGCGGAGGCGAGGATTCGATCTTTAGTGCCGAGAGCGATGGGGCGACAGATGCGCCGAGATTGGACGGCGAGGCGGGCGGTACAATCAAGCAGAACCGCCATCAGGACCACCATCATCAGCAACAGCCGAGAGATTCAAAGAGGAACGAAGAGGAGGAGGCCCACATGGCACAGCTCGAGCAGCGCCAGCAACTCGATTCGCTGAAGGTACGGCGAAAAATTCAAGAGGCCGCCCTATCGGAGGCAATGTCGGCGCCCGGTCGCAGTAGGAGGCAGAGGCTCGCCATGGTATTGGCGAGAAGCTCGGGCAAGAGCAGAAGTCCAAACAAGAGCAGGTCGGTATCGAGGAGCAGAGGCGCCGATGCTCGGGCCCCTGAAACTTCGTCTCTCGAAGATGGGTACAGCAGGTCGGCCTCGCTACCTCCCCAGTCGTCGAGGGCATCTGGCCAGTCGCAGTCGCACCTTTCCGGTCGGTCGGGTCCGGGCGAGAGCCAGACGTCCCTCTCTTCCTTCCTCAAGAAGGGGGGCTCTGCAGTTGGTCCGTCAAGCAGGGCCAGCCACAGCCAGACTACTCTATCGGCATTTTTGTCGCCAAGTAAGGTCAAGGAGTCGGTCTCGTCGGGTCTGCTGTCTGGTATCCTCGATGGGAGGCAGGATGACAGCCAGACCACGCTCTCCGCCTTTTTGTCCTCCAAGAAGGCCAAGGAGGGGAAGGCCAAGTCTTCCGATCGCAGTGGGATATCATCACTAACCATGTCGCTTAGGCCAGGTGGACATCAAGTTCAAGCCAGGGAAGTTCAAGCTAGGGAGCAGAGAGAGAGGGCCGAGAACTCGCCTATTAGCGCCGGCAATAACTCTGCGGAGACTCCAACTAATGGAAACAGTTCAGGTCCGACCGATCGGAGGTCGGATCTCATCTACCAGCCCAACCTAGTCGATTGCGACCACCTGTCGAGGGACAGCGAGCACCGCCAGTCCCCGGAGCACTCCCGGTCTTCCGACTCGCCCGGCAGCTCCGACAAGCTGCGGACTAGCTCCTCGCAGAGCACGTCCTCTGAGAGCGGAAAGCAGCGGATCGAGGTAATCGCTGCCGATTCTCCGGCGAATACTCCCAGCATACTGTGTCATTTGCCCAGCTTGGGTGCCGCGATCGATGCGCGGCTTCAGCCCAGGCGGCAGGTTCAGGTGCTCCTGTCAAAGCCTGATGAGGTCAGCAACAAGTCTTATGATCCGATAGGCACTTCTGCCGGGAGTTCTGTTGTTGAAGAACAACCGCATGGCAATGATAAGGAGACCTCGAATCTAATCGATGGCTGCAGCGAGGACGATGAGTCTAGTAAGGAGATGAGCTTAGAGGAGAACAGCCTGGTAGATGACTCAAAGCCGAATTGTGACGGGGAACCCGCCAAGGAGGAGGAAGAGAATAGTCTTGTCGGAGTGGAAGATGAAGATGAAGAAGCTTCAGAAATCAGCGCCTCCACCAAGGATATGATTGAGGGGAACATACCAAGTGGCACTGTACATCCTATTCCTCCGACGCACGACGATCTCGTGAACAGCGAGCACTCTAGACGATCAAACAAGGGCATCGAGCGCGCACGCTTGGCATCTGGGGGGGCATCTACTCCTCGGACGTCTATTCTGGAGAAGCAAGGGTGGTAAGAATTATGGAAGCCAAGTGTCATTACATTGTCGTATTGTGCATTCACTTTGACTTTGAACTTCAACGTAGGGTTCACCATCACAGATACGCTAGACATCGACTTCCATCACACCCTAACGATGGAGCCATGGTGGTCCCTTTGAACCATGTGAGCAGCGCCTTGGTAGTCGATGGGGCGTCTCATCAGGGCCCAGGCGTCTCCAGCAAAGTGATGGGCTATTCAAGGAGCAACAGCGCGCGAGAGCTCACTAAACTCAAAGGTTGGACTGACGAGCTCACCCAACTGAGGGAGTACAAGATGGACGCTGAAGAGATGCTGAGGGAAGCCGAGGCAAACGTCAAGGGACTCGTAGGGGAGGTGGAGAAGCTGCGAGCCTGGAAGCACAATGCCGAAAAGGAAGGTGAGGAGAGGAGTAGGGCATTAGAGGAGAATGAGGCGGAAAGTACACTGCTTAGGTCCCAATTGTCCACACTATTGAGCGATAGGGACAGGGTACAATGTCTTGAGGCGGAGGTAGCTTCTGCCAACAAAGAGGCTGACAAGTGGAAGGCAGCCGCTGAGCAAGCTACGACATCAAATGCCCAGATAACGGTGGAGAGAGACGCGCTGGCAGGGGAGGTGGAAAGTTGGAAGGGCCGTATGGAGGGCACACTGGATAGTGGCGAGAGGATGAGGAAGTCTGCCCAGGAGGAGTTTGACAAGGAGAGGGCGAAGTTGGAGGATATTGCGCGCAGTCTGGAGAATCAGCTAAGGGAGAACAAGAACTTGTGTCACGCCAGGGATGTGGAAATTAATGTGATGCAAGAGAAGATGAGGTCTGAAGAGGTGTCGCGTCGGGAGCTCATGCGCCGTTTTGAGGTGGACCTGCGAGCCAAGGACGAGGAGAACACGAGCCTCAAAGACCAGCTCACTTCAATGACAAAGGACACGAACAAGCTCAAGGCAGCATTGGATGCTGCAGAGCTCACCAAGGAGGTGATGGCCACAGAGCTCGGTGAGCTAAAGAATAGTAAAGAGAAGATGGAGGAGCTGCAATCCAAGCTTGTGGCCAGGGACGAGGAGGTTCATCGGCAGGGGACATGTCTGCGCGAAAAGGAGGATGAGATCAAATGCCTCAGGATCAGGGTGGAGGAGTTGGCAGATGATGTCAGAATTAGAACCGAGGAATTGCAAGTCAAGAGCTCAGAGGTGCGGACGCTCAAGGAACGTATCGAGTTCAAGGACGCCGAAGGTCAAGAATTGAATGATCATCTTGAAGACTGCCTCCATGCCAATGAAGAGATGGAGAAAGACACGAAAAGACTGAGGGCTGAATGTAAAGAGTCTGAGAATGAGAACATGCGTCTCAGGTCCCAGGTGGAGGCGCTCTCAGCAGATGCTGGCAATCTGCGTATGGCAAAGGACGCGGAGCTGAAGGCAGTGCGCGACGAGCTGAATGAGAGCACAAAGGCCATTGAGGCGAAGAAGGGAGAAGTGGCCCAGCTGAAGACCGTGCTCGGGTCACTCGCAGAAGATTCCAACCGCCTCCAGGGCGAGCTTGACGAGAAAACGAAATTGCAGGAACAGATGAAGTTCAAAGATGCAGAGGTTCAACAGCAGCTCGAGTCGAAGGACAGGGAGGTTCGGGATCTGACGAAGCAGCTCGAGGATTGCATCGGCCTCAACGAGGAGCTAGAGAAAGACCTGAAAAGAAGTCGGGCTGAATGCCAGGAGGTCTCGGATGAGGTTCACAGTCTCAAGACTCAACTCGACAAGATGGCAGATGATGCAGCCAGACTGCGTGTCGATCTGGACGCGAGCGATGTGTCTGCTAAGTCGAAGGACGCCAAGCTAAGAACACTGAGGGAGGAGCTCGATGCCAAAACTGCGGAGAGCGATGAGCTGAGGGGTCTTTTGGCTACTGAGAAGGAAGATGCCGAGAAGCTCGAGGGTCAGGTCGATACGTTGTCGAGGGATGTCGCAAGGCTACGAGATGAGGCTGAGGAGAATGCGACATCCCATGAATCGGACAAGAGCGAGCTGCGGTCTCTAAGGGAGGAGGTCAAGTCCAAGGATGCCGAAGTAAGCACGTTGAAGGATCTCCTCGAATCCAAGGATGCAACGAGCCAAGAGCTGTTTGATCGATTGGAGGGCAATTTGCGTGCCAACGACGATGAGGCCGAGCAGTTGAGGGGTAAGATCGAGGCACTGCAGAAAGAACTGTGTGGTAGTGTAAAGTCCGCCGAGGCGAAGAACTTAGAACTACAAGCATTGGAAGAGAAGCTCAGGTCTAAGGACGCGTCGAGTAAGGAGCTGGTCGATAGACTGAAGCTTGATTTGCATAACAAGAATGAAGATGTCGAGCGCATGCAGAGTGAACTCGCGGCCAATGTTGATGCCTTATCAGAGCTGGAACGATGGCGCTCGAACGCAGAGAAGGAATTGGAAGAGGCCAGGGTATCCAACGAGGGCAAGGATGCGGAGATAGGGGCCCTGCGAGAGCAATTGGCATCAAAGATGCTCGCCACAGACGAAGATAACGCCTCAAAGCTGCGGGCGTTGCAGGAGAAGGTTGATTGCAACGAAGCAAGCTTGCACAAGAAGGAAGAGGAGGTGGTCAATCTGAAGTCAAAGCTTACCCTTCAGGGTAAGGAGCTCTCTACCGTGTTGCTGGAGCTGGTCGACTGGAAGAGCAATGCAGAGGAGGCCATGGCAGGGAAGGATTCGACCCTCGTGGGGTTGAGGGAGAAAATGGACGCGAAGGATGGAGAACTGTCCAGTCTCAAATCTCAACTTGAGAAGGGCGATGATCTGCTTGGAATTGCCATTGAAGAGAAGGCGGAGGCAGAAGCAGCCATCGAAGAACTCGAAGCACAGTTGCTATCCGAACGATCATCCAACTTGGATGAAAGGAACAATATCAAGAGTATCCTCAAGACCAAGACCGAAGAGAACAAGAAGCTGGGGCTGGCCGTGCAAAGCCTTGCCACCCAGGTGGAGGAGCGCGACGACGTGATTCGCGCCAAGGATGGCGAGATTAGCGATCTCCAAGAACAGCTAAGGTCCGAGCAATCGTCCAAGTCAACCATCGTTCAGGAGACGGACGAAGCCATCAGGGCCAAGGCGGATGAGAATGAAGAGCTCAAAGAAGCTGTTGCCGAAATGGGAGAGGCGCAACGACAGCTGCGCGATGAGTACGACAGTACCTGCGCAATGCTCGCAAGTGCCCGCGAGCAATTCAAGCTCTCCAAGTTAGCCCTTAAGTCCAAGACCGAAGAGGTCGACGAACGTGATGGTCTGTTGTCCAGACAAGCGAGGGATATTAGCGATCTCCGAGAGCGGCTAACAGCCGACGAAGAATCTGGCTCTGAGTCAATTCGCCGACTGCAGGTAAATCTGCGTGCCAAGGAAGAGGAGATCACGAGCCTCAGGACTCAACTGATCAGAGTATCAAAGGATGCTTCAGAGGTGCAAGCCCAGTTGAACGACAAGGTCGCCTCAGCGTCCGTCGAGCTCAGCCAGCTCAGGAAGTGGAAGTCGAAGGCTGAGGGACTTCTCGAGACTGCTGCCACCGAGAGGAAATCAATCGAGGAGCAGCTAAATGCCGAGAAGTCTTCTAACGCGGAGGAAAATAAACGATTGGAAGCTAGCATACGCGACATGGAAGACGAGTTGGAACAGTCCAAACGTGATCTGGACCAACTTTCGAGGGAGGCTACCAGCCTGCGAGCAGAGCTCACCCAGATGACACTGGTCAATACAGTCGCGTCCGAATTGGCCTTACTCGAGGACAAGAAAACGAACGCCGAGAAGAGTTCCAGAGAGTCGGCCGACGCTGTCCGTCGACTCGCCGATGAGCTGGAGGGCAAAGCGCAGCAGATCCTTGCCCTACGGGATGCTCATGAGAGTGAAATGACGGGGGCGAACGCCAAGTTCGTTGCGCTACAGAACGAGCTGGAACGCGTCGTTCAAGATTTGGACGATGGCAGGGAAAGGTACGAGAAACAAGCCGCATCGCTCACAGAAAGCAGAGCCGCCAGTGAAGCCCTACTGGTCGAGCGGAACTCGGCGCAAGAGGAAATCGAGAAGATGATCAAGCTTCGAGAGCAGCTCCAGTACGAGATTACGACCAAATCTGATGAAATTACGCGTCTGCAGGGACAGCTCGATGATAGTCGCATCAAGTACGACAGAGAAATCATGTTCGCAAGAGAATCTCTTGCAGAGAAGACAGATGAAGTGTCCACCTTGACTGCCAACGTGGAACTGCTCCAGACTGAACTGCAGGAGAGCAAGGACAGCTTCAACAAGAAGTTGCTGGAAGAACGAGGGCCGAGATTGGACGAAAATCGTCGGCTAACCACTGCCCTCAGTGTCAAGGAAAAGGAGGTGACGCAACTCGAGGGCTGCCTCCAAGAAGCGTCTGTGGGAGCAAGGAAGATGCAGTCGGAGATTGACTCTCTTCATCTGATGATCGAAACAACTCGCAAAGAGAGTGAAAAGCATGATGCGACCATTGCAGACTTGCAAATGCAACTGAAGTCCATTGAAGACGCGATGAAGGAAAAAACGGAGGAAGCAATCTCCCTCTCCGCTAATTTAGAGTTATCTGGTAAAAAGTTGACAGAAGAGCGAGGGCATAGGCTGGATGAGGCTCGTCGTCTAAACACAGCCCTCGATGCCAAGGAAAAGGAAATTATCCGGCTTAGGGATGAGCTCTTAGTGTCTGAGGCAGCCGCCAGAAAGACACAGGATGGACTGGACGCTGCGAATCTCCTGGCGGAGCCTAGGGCCCTAGAGATTTCCCAGTTGAGAGAGGCATTAGAAGAAAGAAACCTCGAAGTGAGCGAAATGAAGGGTAGAATTTCCACTCTCGACAGCCAGCTGGAGGAGAATCAAGATGCTAGGGTAAAGGCAGAGACAGAGGTATCATTCTTGCGTGGCGAATGCAATCAACACAAACAAAACATCGAGCAGTTGAGCAGCGCTGTTGCGATTGCCGAAGACCTAAGAGCAGATATTGAGCAAAGACTTGCAGCGGCTGAATTCGATTCCACGTCAAGATTTGAGCAAAGGCTTTTGGTAAGCTTGTTTTGACTTGCAACTGATGCTTTCCCTCATGTGTTATCTTAACACAAGTTCGTTTCCACTTCATTGGTTCCAGGACAAAGACAAAGAGATCGAATCGCTCAGGGTGGATGCTGAATCGAAGTTAGAGGTCATTTCAGACTTGATATCAAAGAATAATGAAATTTTAGTTGAGATTGATGAACTGGCACTGTGGAAGGAACAGGCAGTTAGTAGTATGAAGATCAGCGAGCAAGAGAAGATTGCGTCTGAAATTTTAGCTCAGCGTGTGGTAGAACTGGAAACTGAACTGGAACGCCAGCGAAAGCAGTATCAAAAAGCCAAGAAAGCGCTGGCTGGAATGGAAGAGGCACTGCTGGTGAGGAAATATGTGTTTCTGCGTCTTCCATATCTTGTGGCACCACTTTGACTTAACTTGTACTCATTGTGTTCTAAAGGCTGTCGAGAAACAGCGAAAGATGCTCGTGCAAAATAAGCCAAAGTCTTCGGAAGAGGATGGTGCTGATAATTCGCCAACCATTGAGCCATGGGGGTGTACAGAAGAGGAGAGTTCCATAGATGGTAGGCATGGCAATGAATCCTCATAGGCGTTGCAGTTTTGTAGAGATGTGATAGAATGTGTTGGGTGCTGATAATGTTAAGTATCCTTATCGTCAACGATAGTAATCTTATGAAAAGAAAGAGATTGCACCCAATCCAAAACAATTTGGTCAACTATGCATTTACTTAACTCTAATAGGCATTTAAAGCTGTTATCCTCACTCGCGTAGCGATGAAGAGCTTATCTCCTTGTTCTGTAAGTTCTCTATAGAGAACTTAACTTTTCGAGCCTAAGGCGCTCTTGTGCACTACCAAGTGCCCATCTGTTGGTGATCTCGGGTTGCAGATACCTTTTTAACCCTCTTTAGTCCAATTTTGTGGCCTCACTTGGAATGTTTGTAGTGGCAAATTCAGCGCTGTGCGTGATCTCCTGTTGACACTTGATCTCGGTCAAAACACCGTCTGAACTTAACGCGCACCTCAGTTCTACCCAATTAGCGTCCAGGGAAATGACTTTCGGACGAAAAAAATCATGAGGCAATCGAAGTTTACTATCATGAGAGCGGAACGCAACACTTCCCGTGACCAAGGGTTGAATACAGGCCCACCCAGGCCTGCGTCTATGCCCACCGCTCACCCGGTACCTCCGAAAATTGGGCTCGGAAATCAGAAAAGCGGCCACTGCACCAAGACAAATCAAAGTTATTGAAAACGCTCATGTAGTTTTGTAGATTACTATCATACCAATGATATGTGAGGGTGATCTTTCCGCCAAGTTATATTGGCTGGCCGCAGTAACGTCACCCCCAAACAGTATGGATTTCAACCCTTAGGGTTAATGTAAGGGATAATGGTATAGAACGCCTCGTTTTGGTCTGTCCTTCAGATAAGAGAGGCCTCAAATATTTTCTTTATGTCAAATACTAAACTAGTGCAAAAAATAGGGGGGTATTTTGGTGTAAAACGGCTAAGTACAAGCTGATGTGGTGTCAAAATTGACGAAAAACACAAAAAATCCCCGCTCGGGGCTCCAACTAGGGACCTTTTCAAGCCCCCCTCGCGCACCGAGGGGGTGGAAACTAGAAAATAACCCTGAATTTGCCCGCTAAATCTAAAATATATAAAGTTCATACTGTAAATAGCCTCAAACAAGGGGTGCGAAGTTAAGTTCTCTATAGAGAACTTAGGATTCCCTAACAAGGTGATAGTGGGGGCCTCATATGATGATTTTTTCAAATCGCCTTAAATTCATCGTTGGGTGCCTAGAATCCCTTGGTTTGGTGTCTATGATGTGTGTGTAAATTTTGGTTGGCAAAAAATCACCAGAATCCTGTCATTTTTGGCGCCTTCACCTTTTTGCCAGCATATCTCCTTGTTCTGTAAGTTCTCTATAGAGAACTTAACTTTTCGAGCCTAAGGC
>JALLOV010000092.1:0-14177 GCA_036939655.1 Thalassiosira allenii | reverse complement strand
ACGTGCTTCATGAGCTTGAGCACGTCCTGGGTGGACTCGATGGTATCTCACTCCTTGAGGACCCGCAGCCTGTCCTCCATCTCCCCGGAGCAGTGCTGCATCACGTACCTTTTCTTTTTAGGAGGTCTTCCAAATCGCTTTTTTGTGGACTGGAAAATCAACATCAGCAACATCGCAGTTGGATACGGCATCGATAGTTGTGCCAACTTCCAGTGTTTCTTCAAGCCCACCCCATCTGTCGTCGCCGGCGACTTTAAGGGCTACGTCCAACATGCTGCCTATTGGGGACGAGTTGCTAGTAGTGGCCATGGTGGAGATCCGTTCGCCATGGTGATCTCATGGTTTTGTGGATGAGGGTCGGAGTGATTTTTGGCTCGCTTCAGTTGAGCTAAAACGTACTATTCCTACGTTAAATACTCTTTCTTGCATGTTTCTCGTAAAATGTGAAAAAGGGCAGTTGTGGAAAAATAGGTATCACCTCTCACCTCATCTCAGCACTCAACGCTCGCATATTCAACGCTCGGAATTCTTCGGCAACATCTTATTCCAACATCATAATCATTTTTTGTTTTCTTTTTTTGTCTTTCTAGCTGCGACACCCGTTTGTAACAGCAGTAGAATCAATGTCACCGCAAGTAACGCAGTGGGTGGAACACTCGATCAGAATACCATTCTTACCTGGGCTGATCAGGAAGCATACTGCATGAATCAAGGCAAAAGGCTCTGCACGCTTGAGGAGCTCTGCCCCGCCCGCCCTATAAATTATACTGTCCTTGTAAATGGCGGAGCAGGACAAGAGACTTTTCAGCCCTGTGCCGATGTTCCTGCCCCAATCCCAACACTTCAGCATAGTTGGGTGGCTTACAGCGGTAGCGGCGTCCTCCAAGATAATTGCGGTCCAGCATTCGCTTTTTGCGCTGGTGATACCTGGGTACAACTGGGTACATCTCGTGACCTCCTTAGCAGCTCAACCTGCAACTCATGGTGTGATCTCGCTCATCCACTTCTGAACTTACCGTGCCCTGCACCATTTGAGGGAAGGGGAGGGCTTGTGAACGCGGTCGCTTGCTGTGACCCTTGAGAAAAATGTCAAGACAAGAGCATTCACGGCTCGAGATCAAATCACATTTTATGTTTTAGATTAAATAGATGTCATCTCATAATAACAAGTATCTCTACTCCTGACAAATAATGTACAATATTTTGCAGTCGCGTGGATCCCCTCTTGGCCACCACAGCCGCCGTCGAGCCCGTGCTCCTCCTACTCGCATCCGGTGCCGCCGTCCTCTCGCGTTGATCTGGGCCGCCGCTACGCCACCTAGTCGGATTCGGGATCTCTGAACATACACTGGATTTTCCTCAGGCATCCAGCAGCACCGTTCGAATCGTACATCTCTCTCGTTTACATCCTCGTCTAGGTCGCTCGTGAGCCAGGGTAGGCAGCGTCATCCGATACCGTCGCCTATCGTTATCGTCTCTCTCCAATAACCAGATCGCCGTGACGGATGGGATACCTCGTTCATGTGCCCCGCCACGGCCGCCCGTGCCTGGAGCATTCGCAGCACGTGTGTGCCGTATCCTTTGTTGATACGGAGCAGATCCTGGCCCCGTCGAGGCTCACCTCTGCATGTTGCTTTCAAAGCTCTTCTCTCTTTTTTCTGGTTTTGTGAGCAGTGAGCAGGTCTCTTTTTCTCTTGAGTCGGGTCTCATCATATATCAAGTTGAAACTTAGTGATTATTCGCTATCTATTTCTAGTATGCGAAGAGAAGTGTAGCGCTTACAGGGGAGCGTAAAACTCCCGCATGGTCTTTCAATCATACTTCCTGGTTGGTCGAACTGACTCCGATGTGTGGCACATCGGCAGGGAGGCTATGCCTACCCTATCCCAGATTCACTTCGCCGGTTCCGACCCATGTTCAAAACCGACTAAATACCACGGTGAGGTCACAACACGGTTTCTTCTAGTGTCCGCCGCGTGTGCCCTCGGTGAGCCGTAGCCCAGGTTGAGCCCGAAGACTCGGTGCCTTTCGGCTGGGGTTGTGGTGCCGCGAGCGGCGCCACGGAACGAAAAACTTTTAGTCCTGCTTCCGCGGGACTAAATTTGATATCTTGTTGCTGGGACCAGGGTCCCAGTCAAACTCGAATTCCTCGGAAGAGTCGCTGTCATACCCTGCGTTGACGTCCAGGGGGCGTGACGTTTCGGCAGGCGGACGCTTACTTACGAGTCGGCCACTGCGCAGACGAGTATACGAGTCGAGCCAGTCATCGATTGTTGACTGGTTCGCTGCGCGAGTTCTCTGAGCATTGGCATAGTACCGTTGGGCGTTGTTGAGCATCTCAACGCGTGCTCGACGGGCCGTCCTTGACCAGCCTTCGATCTGTCCTGGCCTGAAAACTGCGAGGAATCGGTGGCGATAATCTAAGACGTTGTTTTGATGTCGTTGATACCACTCGAGTTTCTCCGCGAGTGTCTTCATTTCATCGACGGTTGTCATACTTTGTGACGAGTGCAATATCTCGTTTCTAGCTGCCCAGACTTTCTCGCAAAGCTCATCCCATATCATCGAGAGGACTTGTTCCATCATGCTCTGCGGTTCTTCGACCCCAAAACCATCGAGTGCTTCGTTCCAATCGATGGACATGAATCCTAGTATCAGGCGGTACGATCCGATTTCACTCTGTCGTTCGACTGCTGTTCGTAGGAGATCTGATGGGAGTTGATCAAGGTTGGGTGTGTCCCATCCGTCGAGTGTCATTCGAATTACATGGATGAACGTGCTCGTAAAATGTAGCGGGAGTTTTAGGGCTTCGCAATTGAGTCTGATCTGTCGGACTGCTGATTGTCGGACTTCCTTGAGTGAAGAGTTCTCGCACGTCATCAGGTGCTCGAACGTTTCGTCGTCAGCGCCGCAGCATGGACATTTGTGAGACGGGAGATTGCATTTCTGCCAGTTGTGGCCGACTGGGAGCCAGCCGTACATCATTTTACTGGTTCGTACTTTGCGAGCAACTCGATAAGATCTTCGAACTTTTCCAATTGCGCGCCAGTTAATGTTGTCGAAGGTGTTGTTGGAGATTTCAAGGCGGTTGAGTATATACTCTTTCATGGCAGGCCCAGTTGACGCGAATTTCACGTTCTCGCGAAAATTGGATGTGACCCACTCGTTGCCTAGCTTGAGCATGGCGCGAAACCCTGGGAGGGGTTCGAATGGCTGTGCTCGCGCATCTCGTGCAACTTCATCGTTGGCATCGTCATCGCATTCGATGTTGGCGTGCTCCATTATCGTGATCTTCGAAGGATCTTTCTTTTTGGAGTCGGCATGGCCCATGACGTATTTGTTCCGAACAGTGTGGTGTGACTCGTTCTGAAGCTTCTTGTACGCCATGATGACATCCATGTCGGATTCCATCGTATGCTTGGGTTTCCAGACTTCACTCTCTATCTTCTTAAGAGCACTCTCACAATCCATGTGCTGGGTAATGAGGTGAGGTTCTTTCAGAGTCCTGTTGGCATCCTCCAAAGCATGGTAGAATGTCAACGCCTCGTATCGATAGGAGTGACTGTCTCGTTGGTGTTCGAGGCTTCGGACTACTCGTCGTTTGCCGTCTTCTTTCGGACGAAGATACTGCCAGGCCCCTGCAGCTTTGCGCTTGGCAATGTGAGTTGAAGCATCGCTCACGATGTCGACTCTCTTATCTTCGGTTTCTGTGAATGCATCTTCCAAGACCCTGTTGGGACTTGGTTTTGCTCTGAATTTGTGGGGTCGATAAGATCTCCAAACCCATATCCTGCCCTCTCCCACTCCCTTGGCGTGGATTGGGTGGGATTCTACGGGGGGCTCCATTGGATTCTCGTAGTCTATGATATAGAAGTTCGTCGTTTTCGACTTCTTGCACTTGTAACACGAGATTTCGTCCCTCCAGAAGATAGAATCTTTCGAGGCGTAGCAATTGAAGAGGGTGTGTCGCTTGCGAGGAAACCATTGCCCAAGTGGTTCATCGAGCTTATAGATACCCTTTCGTTGCCACGGGCTCGTTGTGGTGCAGAAGGTGTGACGGAGGCACCGCCGAAAGGCCGCAAGGTGATCTGCTGTTGGCTCAGGGAGGTCAGGCCACGTGAGATCAGGATGGCTTTCTGCTCGCCATCCGCCAAATAATCTGTTGGTGTGGATCCCCGCGCCATGAATTTCAGCAATGTCTGATGGACATATAATTCTCATATACAGCCTCGTTTCATTTGCCAGGCGGCGCTCCTTTTTCGTGAGAGCTTTGCAAGACGCAATGCGCTCCATAAAGGAGGCGTCGCCAACTCTCTGCAATCTTGGTTGCCATGCCAGCTCTATCTTTATCATGGCTTCGAGCGCACGGAGTCGATTGCGGATGTGTGGGATCAGACCACTCGATAAGTAGTCAATCCCAATTTCAGGAGACTCTAAGACTGGGGTGATAAAACCCGAGACCATCTGGTACGCATTTAAGACGACCAGGATGTCGTTCGCGGTGATATCGTCCCACCGAAGAGTCTGGACGAAGTAATGAAGTCCCCATTCGTCCTGGAGAGCCTCAAACTTAACAAGTTCCATGCCACCGAATTGGATCGGGCCGTGAACGACGGCTCGAGGCATGCTTCGGTTCACTTTCAGTAGGGGCAGGAAGGTGGCCATGGTGATTACATCAAGTGCATGGCATTGCTTCGACGAGAATTGGGACAGGCGGCACCCATACGTCGACTGAGGGACCAGCCGACGCTCGAGCATTGATTCGGCTTGGTGCTGGCGGAGCATGATGCTGGCAGCGGCCTTGCACATTTGCCGTATCTTCCCTTCTCTAAATGTGAATTCATGCGCTTGATTTCCATCGAGGGCGTGGCGGAAGCCAAGCCCTTCGTTCGGTCGATCTGGGGGTAGATGCTTGATTGTTGTAGGGGCTCCCTTGATGTCCACCAAGGTCATCGAGAACCTATAGTCGTAGTCTATGACCAAAGATCCTTTCACTTCGGTGTGACCCAGCACCTGCAGGATGCTCTTGTGATACGCGTTGGAGGCGGCTGTGACATCCTGCACGTTGGACCACTTTTGGGCTCCAGTCTGAAGCTTGGACGTTACGTCATCAGAGACGAGGCGGCCGTTCTGCATCGATCCGGAGAAGGTGTCAACATCGTCAACATAAGCATCATTATTCTTCTTGATTCCAGTCCCGCCTGCTACGTCGGGAAGATCGAGTCCCTGATACAGCAGTCGATGGGCGTGGAGTAAAGTGCTGCTTGTCATGGCCCAGTGGTTTGCCACGTCTGCCTTGCCTTGTACCTCCCCTGAGATTCTGGGTGTGCCAGGCTTATTGCAGTAGAACGTCTTGGAGATTCCAAGCGCGGTCTTTATTTGTCTTTTGAGGTCTCCGATGTTGAGATCTCGACAAGTCAGCGGTTCATCTTCGCATCCGTTGGCGGCTGCGACGAAGTTAGTGATTTTTGGGTGCATTCGATCGAAACAGGCTGTCTGATCGTTGGCAAAGATTGCAATGGTGGCTTTCATATACCGTCCGTATTCGAAGGTCATGAGTTTACGAAGAGCTGCGTCCGTGGAAGTTCGATTAGCCCGCGAGCCCCATTGTTCGTCGCTGAGATTCGTTGCCTCCGCATTTTTCATCAGCCCTCGTGCGAATAGGATCTTCAATGCCACATTGAAATCTGCCTCTAGAATGCCAATGATTCGGAGCTGGTGGATCTTTCTGTTGCCTGGCTTCTTCTCGAGCATAACGTCCACCATGTGTGTCCATCGCTCGTTGATGAATCCGTACATAAACGGCAGACTCATCATTACGCTAAGCCAGGATGCAAGGTCATTCTCTTTCGCGAGGGCTTTCCACAGGGTGTAATGTAGTCCAGATGGAGATGACGTCGTCTTCTCGTTCACCGACTTGAATCCTCCCTGGAAGCTCTCCATTGGAATGTCACCTGTTATTTTTGGCAGTGTGAGTTTGTCACGTGTTTGCTTGACAGCACTGAGCCACGCTTGAATTGCCTCATCCACTGCGTCGTCAATCGTTATCGTTCCATCGCGTAAAGCATCTAATAGATCATTGGGGCTGGATGCATCGATGATCTGTTGCATTATGGGGTCATGAACTCGACCCTCTTCGATCGAGGCTTGCTGCAGATGTCTTCGATTACGATCGCGAATTATTCGCTCGATTTCCTTCGCGTTAGTCACAACTCTCCAGATAGGCGTGGGTTCGTACCTCTTTTCAATGTGGTAGAATCCATCTTTCTTCGACGTTTCCATTCGTATGGCATCATCAGGAAGGACCTTCAGGTGATGGTGAGAGTAGAATCGTGTAGGATGGGTGGGTCTGAGACCGACTTGTGGAGTGTATGGCGCGTACGCCTCGAAGACTCCATCGTCGTAATGGTAGATCTCCTTTGTTGACTCCGAGTAGAACCACTCAAACTTGGGCACCTCGATCCAATCGAGGCCGCGACGGGGTCCCTTGATCGCCGTCGTCATTCTCCGATTGACTACGCGCTGCTTTTCGTTGTTGGCCATCTGTTGCATTTTCTTCTGCCAGTCTGCCACTCCAGCCGCGCGAGAAATATTCTGAGCATTCTCCTCGAGCCATTCGATGCGATTCGCATCGTGGTTCTTCTGAGCTGTCCACAGGTTGGCTCTTGCTTCTCGAATCTTGATATTGACTTGCTTTCGTGTCAGCGAAGGCAGATCATTAAACTCGACTTCAAGGCCAATTCTTCGAGCTTGCTTGACTTGGTACGGACTGATGGTTGTTCGTCTTGTATTTGCTGACTTGACGGCCTTCCAAAAGTGGTACTCAGCACCTGCATTAGTGAGCTTGTAGGAACGAAGGTATCCAAACTTCTTCTTGGCCACCTTCTTTGCTGCTGATAGGATGCACTCCTTGATTTCAGTGTCAAGGGTCTGGAAGCGGTCGACGTTTATCTGAGAGGCACCATGCTTCCTGAAGTCTTCTGCTAACTTTTTGACCCTTCCCTCAAACTTCTTTTCTTTGGCATAAGATCTGAAGTGATATAAGAAGCGCTCGACTTTATCGGCGTGCTCGATGACGAATTCTCGCGCTGGATACATCACTGGGCGATTAATCCTGCCTTTGAAGAGTTCCTCCTCGTCGCAATCCATGTAAAGCATAACGTGATCTGAGATGATGCCCTCATGGAGTCCGAGGGTTCCTATCCGCTTTATCGCTGGTTTGATCATGGAGTCAACGAGGATGAAATCGATTCGTCTTTTACCACGTGAGTACGTCGTGGGAGTGATGCCATCTGATCCGAATTTGTCAAAGAGTGGGTCTTCCAGCTGCATTTCCTGGACGAAGTGCTGGAAGGCCTTGCTGCCAGTCTCTAACCACTCATCGTTGGCATCCATCATTAGTATTGGGCGGAATCCTTGGGCTCGCTTCTCAGTGATAAGAGTGCGAAGGTCTTGGAGGATCCTTGTGCGTGGATCGAGGGAAGTGTCTCCTTCCTTGATCATTTCATTCAACTGCCTCGAATACGAAGTAGTCGGACCAGAGTTGGTGCCTTTCTTCTGGCTCACACGATACGCGTTGATAATGATAATCCCTTCGTCTCGTTTGCCCTTCATTTCCTGCCAGCTAAATCGACCCCATGGATCGCTGCCAGTGCGCCCGATTCGTCCAACTTGAGGTCCAACTGTAGCAATCATTGTGCCGCCAGGTTGGTAGCCTTCCTCCTTTTTTGGTCGACGCATGTGATGCGCATACAACTTTACTATGACCCAGATGCGAGTAGAGTTGTTGCGCCATCTTTTCTTTCATTTCCTGATTCCAGTGGACATTGGTTTCAGTGAAAGCTGCGATATCAATCTGCAGGGCTCCAATCGTAGCCGTTTCAGGCATGAGATGGAGGCCTTCCCTAATGCTGATACCATTGATGTTTTGGAATGCGAGTCGTACGATATTAGCTGGCTTGTCAACCAGATTGTCGCCGCTTGCTTCGATGGCCTCGTTGATGGCTCCTCGTAGGTCATCATATCCGAAGCACTCAGCTAACGTGAGTTGTTGCCTCACGCGGGCTGTTTTTGCCTGAGCCTTCTTGATTTTCTTTCGGTGGAGCTCATTTTTGGCTTGCTTTGATCGCGAAATGAGGTTGCGATGCGTTTGGAACTTCTTCCTGGTAGGTGGAATGAAAGATAAGCACATCGAGTACAGAAGGGAAATAGAGTAGGGGTGGCTGAGTTGTCGCTAAGAACTCGTAGACGATTAAACTTAAGCGCTTCCCCTACTCTACTTCCCTGTACCTCCCTGTGGAGGTCCTGGACCCTGGTTATTCTTGACAGTGGGTTTGAGCTGTCCTGCATCACGGCGTGCTCGAATTAGTTTCCTGCCGGTGCCTCTGATTGTTCCCATTTTTGGCTCGAGCTTCTCGAGTTTTGGTTTCTCTGCTGTGATTGCGGCGGACTCCTCCTGCTGTCCAGTTTCTCCTTCTTCCTCCTCTGCTGGGGGTGATAACTTTGCAGCTATCGATGCGAAGGACGTCCTAGAAGACTTTGGTTTGGTGACCATTGTCTTCTGAAGACCTCCCTTCTTCATCTGGTCGCGCTTGACCATGTTGATTCGATCTGAAGCCTCCAGCTTGTCGACTCCAAGTTCACTATACCCTGTCCGAGTCAGTGTTGGGGTGCCCAAGACTGATGGTAACTTGGTAGTTGAGAGACCTGGCGTGATGACTGCTTCAGACGTTGGTTGACCTGATTCTGGGTTAGGTTGGGCCCCCGCCGTTTCCTGCTCTGCTCCCATCGTGACTGTTGTGTTGTTGTTGGGCATTGGAGTGGCAGGGGGGGATTGAGAGTCCTGATGATACACTGAGATGTCTTCCCCTGGTGGATCGAGCTGCTGCTGACTCTCAACGACCTCGAAGCTCGAGTCGAATTTCGATGCAAGTTTCTGAGGTTTGTGTGGGCTCTGTTCGTCATTAATTTCATGGGGACCACTGACGCTGACATCGATGCTCTGCATTAATTGTCGCAGGTGTCTTTCAAGGTGAACTTGTGATTGCTGCAGAAGCTCAAGGCTCATGCCATGGAGTCGATATGACCCCTCTGGTGACTGACTGAATCCGCAGAATGGCCAGCGATTCCTGCCATCGTCTCCCTTGAAAATAGAATGAAATATGTGCTCAGCGAGGGTCTCCTGACGCCCATCTGGTTGATGAGTAAAGGGGTTGACCTGGCTTTGCCCAAACAGGAGCTCCACGTAGTACGGACTGAGTTCTTTGGGCGGGTAGACTCTGTCTGTTTTCATTGCGCTTTGCATCATGTTAGATTGTGACGATATTTTTGCGAGAAGGTCAGTCGATGGAAGAAAGAATCGTTCACCATCCTCGATCGCCTTCTGAGCACTAGGGTCTCCTGTGACCTCGGGATTGACTTTGCTTGCCTCTTCTTGCTCTTCCTTTCCATCCTCCTCGCTCACCTGAGAGGTCGCGTCGTTTGGGATGACCTCCCTCTCTTTGGGTGGCGTCTCCTCGTGCCTCTCCTCGCGCTCGTCCTCGACCTCTACCTCGCGCTTTGCCTCGATATTCTTTTCGAGTTCCTCCTTGCTCTCCTCCTTGAGTCCCTCCTCTGTGGAGTCGTCGTTTCTGTTCTGCTCGAGGTTGTTGACGTTGGGTTCGTCGTTGTTGTCGAGGTCGATTTCGATCACTTCACTGCCCTCCTTAACGCCTCCTGTTTCATTGCTGGGTGGCTGTTGCTGGGGAGGGGATTGTGTTAGTTGATTCTGGCTCAGAAGTAGGTCGTCGCACTCTTCCTTCTCTTTATCGATGCGAGATTGGAGAATAGAGAGTTTAGACCTGACCTCACTAAGATGTGCGCCAGAATCATTGTTTGTGTCGTGTGCATTGGCAGTGGACATTGAATTGCAGAGATCAGTTATCACGTCCATGACCGACTGAGTGTTTTGAAGGTCGTTCGTGGTAGATTCGTGGATATCAGAGCACCACTGTCGATGAACCTGCTGGACCATTCTCTTCGCTTCATGGGAGGCTTCATAGACCAGGTAATTGCTGTGCTGCATTTTTCTAACGAGCTCGACAAATAGCCCTGGAGTGAGCTTTTCAGCTGTATCAGATGCCTGAGGAAATGTGAGTTGGATTGCCCTAGTGTTCGAGTCAATCGTGTCTTCAAGTCTGTCCACTGCTTCGTCAATGTACTGCCTGACCCATACTCCAGGGGGGTGGGTCTTGTCCATCTCCTGAGGTATTGATGGGATCAATACTGCACACTCCTCTAGGATCGTCGCTCTCACAGTTTCTGCAACCTCTCCAAGTCGTATGGTCGCGTCAGGCGACTCTGCCCTCAGAGTGTTGCAGATTAGTTCTGGCAATTGCTCCAGTTGACGAAGATGCGATGTGGACGTGGCCACTAGGTTGCGGATTGTATCCTGAGTATGGACTAACTCCTCCTTCACAGCACTTTGGATGTCCTGCTCCACTGCAGCCTTGGCTGGTGTGCTCTGGGGAGGATCTCTATGACTGGTTGGGTTGGGAACGATTGCATTACTCTGGGATATGGCTGTTTTGCATGCCTCCACTAGCATCTTCAAGTCAAAGGGTGGGAGTGGTTGTGGCATAGCTTCTGGGATCTTGGATTCAAGAGCCTTGCTCACTGCTTCTTCGCAGGTTGAGGCCATCTCCTTCTTCAAGCTCTCGATGGTACTATTGGTTAGGGTGGGCTCTGTCGTCCGTGAAGCGCTGCTCTCATGACCAAGAGCATGAAGCAGTTGCTTTACGCTGTCCACAAGGCTGGCATAATTGACTGCACTGTTTTCCGACTTCAATGCTGATGCCAATGCTGCAATGCGATTCACGTCCGTTTGCCACTGGGATGGGCCCTCCACTCGGTTATGGCGAATTCGCTCACCAGGGGAAGGTTGCGAACTGTCTTCAGCAAGATAGATTCTCATATATTGAGTTGCCCACTGTTCAAACCAGAATGAGAGAAAGAGTCGAAGCGTTCCAATGTTGGCCATCACTGATGAGGTGTGAATGACGTCAAACTGGAGTATGTATCGTCCTTCCTCTTTGAGCACCTCTCTGACTTTTGTGATGGGAGATGGAGTGCTGTCCATTTCATCTGCCGAGAGGAAGATGGCGTCGCTTGTTACCAGTAGTTCAGCTGCTGAGAACACATTCTTTCGCTCAACCCCTCCAAGGCTATCCTCAGGGGATACGATCTTTGGGACATGCTTCAGGAGGTCTCCATTTAGCCCTTCGACTACTATATGGCGACGTCCCTTCAGAAATCGTTGTTGGAGTTCGAGTGCACGCTTGATTTGTGTCTCGGGGTCAAAACGAGTGGTGGAATGGACTGAGTATCCATGCGTGATGGGAAACATAATGGGATCTGAGGGAGGGGCGAGCATTAGGATCACCTCTTCGATGAGATGTATCGCGCTGCTGTGTGCAATGACTGCTACGATTCCAATTTCATCGCCGTCCAGATCGTAGTTGACCCATGACACTTCTAATGACTTGTCCTCCACTTTTTGTTGATGCTCGATGTTCAGGCGCGAGTATAGTTCGTTGCGAATGTGATAAATCCCATCTGCTACTTCGCTACCTGCGAGCAATGCAACTTGCTGGTAGTCTGGGTGTTCGTACGAGATGAAGGTCTCCCTCAAGCTGTTTTGCCGAAGGAATCTTCCGTGCTCGTTCCCAATCGTGTGCCCCTCATCCCCATGGATGATTGGGCTTGAAGATAATGGGTCGAGGGCTGGAAGTGCGTAGTCACTCATGACTTTGACTGTTACGTACTTTTTCCTGCCATCGACTGACGTTTGAAGGCTGTGGAAGTGATCCCGCCACTGTCCTTCACCCACAGGTGGGTTACGAGGCTCCAGCTGCACTATTGGAGTGTCCTCGTTCGTCGACACGAATGCAAGATGGCATCGAAGTTGTTCCACGATCGCGAGAAGCGCTGTTGCTACTCGCGTCATTACTTCGAACATCTTCAATTCCCCATCATACTCGTATCCAATCGTATAGATTCCCACTCTCTCCCTGTTGAATCCTAACCCGTGCCAGCTACTGAACGAGTTGTGGTTTCGTAGGGAGGTGCGTCGAAGGGTCCATGAAGAGTAGTACTCTTCAGGTGTAGATGTAATGCTCAAGGAGTCAAAGTCAACATTATCGACTTCGATGTCGACGACGCCGTTATGCTCATCTTCAGGGGCTCCATCGTCACCTGCTTCCTCCTTCTCCCCATCGTGGTCCTCTTTGATGGCCTTGCTTGCCTGATTCTCGTCGCTGGGAATGGATTCCTTTTCAGACGCGTTTGGTTTTGTAGACGCACTTTCACGCTTGTCATTCACCTCCTTCTCGTCGAGGTCATCTGCCTTTGGGGGCACCTGACTGGAATCCGACGCCTTCGTCGACTCGACTTTCGTTTGAGAGGGTTGTTCGTTGGTCGCCTTGGGTTGGTATCCCTGCTTCAGAAGGATGCGACCCAGCTTGAGTTTGGTCTCCAGGACGCCTCGAACGAGAAAGCAACCCTGGAGGTCCCTGGGAGGGAACAATTTTTTGTTGGATAGTGCTTGGATGGCTGGTCCTTGCACTTCTGGATACTTGCACGCTATGTATTGTGCGAGGTGGTCGAGCATGGCCTCCGTTTGTTCTTCCTCTGTTTTTAGGCAGGCAAGGTGTGCACGCAGCTTCCTGCCAGTAAAACCAAAGAAAACAGCAGGAGTGCTGTCCTGGAACTCCTCGGGAATTGTGGTGTCCTCGAGGAGATGGGACCGATCCTCCTCTTGTTCTTCCTCCTCAAATCCTGCCCCAGATGGTTCGTCTGGTTCGGATTCAGATGGGGTGAGGCAATGGGGTCGAGGTGGGGTAAATTCAACCTCCAGTTCGTTCATTGCTGCTGTAATGAATATTGCCCCAGGTTGTAGCACCAGCTCTTGGAGGCGTTTATTCGACGTACTGTTCTTTCGCAAGAGCTCAATGAATTGAGTCGAGTGCTTGTACATGTAGCGGTCGGTAAACGTTACCAGCACTGAGTAGTATTCGTCGGTCGTGGCTGAGCCGATCATGGCTTGGTCGAGTTCATACCCTTGCCCTACGTAGATACTGTCTGTTTTGCTGGGGCATAACTTCATGCAGTCCAGCCTAACTTGAGTGCTCTTCTCGATTTTCTTCGCCTCCAGCGCCGCAATCCTTGGATTGTTGCAGACCATTTCGAAGTGGTCGGCATGTTCGTTGTGCCAGAGGATGTGACATTTGTGCATTGGTGTTTTGGTCATCGCGACGACTCGTAGGGCGGCAATGGATACCATGATGGCATACCTCTGTCCGCTTGGGACGTCATCGAGCATCGACCATTCGACCTTTTGATCTAGGGGAATTTCTCTCAGTTGATTCGCAATGTCGCAATACTCTGGATCGATCTTGGGCAGAGGTTCTTCGCCTGTGATCTTGTTATTAATCACCCATTCAGCAATCCTCCTGGGTGGAGCCTTTACAGGGGGTTCCCCCCCGCTTGGGTTGTTATTCTCGCTCTCGCCGTCTTTGCTGTCGCTCCTTTCATCCTTCTTCTGTTCTCCCGCCTTCGACTTCTGCGGACGGGTCTGAGATTTGGGTTTGGTTGGGACTGACGTCTCCTTCGATTTTGGTTGATATCTCGGGTTTCTGGGGCACTCCCTCCATAGGTGGTTGTGTCCCGGTATCCTGCACGCGGAGTTGGGCCCGTCGCGAGGGGGAACCTTCTCAGCCGTGGCTGATTTGGTACCTCTCGGTTTGGACGGACCTTGCTTCTTCTCCGGTGGAGGTCGCTCCTTGCCGCCGTAGTCAGCAAGGGATGACATTTCTCAGTTAGTTTTTGATGGATTTTGCTCGTTCTTTTCGCTCCGCCGTTCGCAGCCCCGTTCTGAGCGCGTACCGCGTAGCGGATGATTTCTTTGACCTTGGCTTCCGCCCCTACCAACGCTGGGCTAGTAGGGTGGCGGCCGCCATGGTCGAGGGCTATTTCTACGTATCGCTCTACGTAGGAATTAAGTATTGGTGAAAGCTGACGCCTGAATCTCCGATCGGGAGATTGTAGACTGGAGATCAGATTAGATCATACAACACAATTATCACGACAGACCATGGCTGGTGAGAGGGTGTGCTAGACTATCCGTCTACTCATCCTACGGA
>JALLOV010000091.1:0-14178 GCA_036939655.1 Thalassiosira allenii | reverse complement strand
GTGGTGGAGAGCAAGGTGGGAGGCTGCGGGGTTCGTCTACTCGGAGTTCCTGACGAAACAGATGAGACAGGTTGCCGAGCGGGATACGTACAGGTCGGATCTAACGGAGGATATGAAAAACGACCACTTGTACTACGTGGGGCAGCACATTTGGGTTTCGGGTCAGGTGTTCATCAATCCTCTCGTGGCATCTCTGCCCGAGCACGCTCATTTATTTGCGGAGGTGAGTTTTCTCTATCGTACTCAGTTGGCAAGGCGAAGGAATGTTTATATTTTTCCATGCTCATGAACCATGATGCCTCTGAGATCAGCATGGCTGCTTTGGAGGAAAAGACAAGGACAACAACAAAATCCACGTTGACTGCAGTGATAAGAAGAAGGCCAAGGGGGAATCACTAACACCATTGCCAGAATCGTTCAAGCCACTAAAGCTCACAGATGAAATGGATAAGGCATGGTACAACCTGATAAAACATTTTACGACGCGGGGCAAGAAGGCATTTTGATGAAGAGTTGATCGCAGAGAATGGCTTCGTGTTGCAGTCGAGTAATGTTGATCCGGGCCTTGAAGCAGCGATATTGTATTTGGAAGGTGATCTTCAAGATATTCTGATCCAGACAATCATTGTGGAAGCTGCTATCTTCTCACTACAGTGTAACAACTCTGCAGATGCGAAGTTAGATAGTACATGAGATTTCTGACATGTATTGTATCATTATGTGTCCAATATGCTATATCACACAGCTCTGTGATGCGCCATCAGCACCTATGAAGTCATAAAATCAGATGAGCCAATGTTATCTTGATGCAATTCCACTTGAGTGGCGATGACCAGAATGCCAGAGATCATTCCCTGGTCTCTTCGCAGGCCTCCTTTCTCCTGGCCACCGATTGAGAATGCATAGGTAATAGGCGCATATTTCTTGAACACTTCTCTCTCCCTGCGGATAGAGATGAATCATTTGATTTTGATTGGGATAGATGGTGTCAATAAGGGGTCTGCGTTGGTACGAAATCGTCGTGGAGCGGAACTAGTAGGTAAAAAGAGTGTTTCGACCTCTGAGGAACACAAAAGAAATCACAGATATCCTGAGATACCACGTAGAAACGCCTCTAGTTATTCTTGCTCTCGGCCATGCAAGTCTACTTTCCGCCGCTTCTCTCCACGCTCTCCGGAACTCAAAAAGGCACCGGATCTGTCGTCGCCGTCGGCCATTGGTCGTCGGCAATCAGTCGGCGGCCATCGGTGTCATCGGCCATCAGTCGTCAGCCATCAGTCGCCGGCCATCAGTCGGCGGCCATCGAGATCAGCATCATCCAAAGATCTTCGCAGCGCCATCACCATCACCGTCACGCCTTGCTGCGGAAGGAAAGCAAAAGATCCAACTGCGCGCGTGGCCCGGCGGAATGATGTAGCCGGCTTTTTACTTTAGCTTCATGAGAGGTGCGTCGAGGTTGACGGTAGCATGCCCCCAGTGGTTCATGGCATCGAGCAGTGGGAAGAAGTCGTTGGAGATGACATCGCGCAGCCCCCTCGTCTTGGTCACCCTCGAAAACGCGACCTCACATGTGTATCGCAGCTTGCAGATCCTCCTGTCAGCTGACACCTCGTCCTCGGTGAACTGGTCCCGACCGCTGAGGAACTTCGGCGTCTTCTGGTGATTCATGTTGGGGTAGAACCGAGCAGTGTCAAAAAATCCTCGGTCCGATAGCATATACCACCCGCGCGGACATTTCTTCAGCCTCGGCCCCCACAACTCGACCAGTTTCTTCTCAGACACTCTCCCCAAGAACAAATCGGTGTGTTCGAAGCTGAGACCTTGTGGCGTGCTCCATGAAATGCACCGTACAGCACTTCCATGCATCTTATCTGAGTAGGAAGCTCTCGTGAACAGTGTGTTCTTCCTGGTGGTATATATCAAGAAATCTTTTCCGTCGGGCACAGCGCAGCATCGTTCTAACCCCTCATCTTTGTACTGCTGCGGGCAGGTGGCCTCCAGGAACTCTGGCGTGATATCAAGGATAGACAAGTCCTTCCCGGCGCCTCCGATCTCCCGTACTGCTTGGTTGACTAGCCGGCCGACGTGTCCGGGATCACGATCCCAAATCAAGGCAATTTGGTGAACCGTCGTCCCGGTATGGATGCGTAAGAACCCCATCAGATAGCGCTCGAACTCTGATACGTGGTCCTTATGTGAAACAGGATCGGTCGGTGGAAGTACGCCGAAGAGGGCGTGCAATGTGTACACCATCTCCTTCCACGTCGGGAAACCGAACAAATGACGAGCGGCATCAGAATGACTCTTGTGCCAGCTCTTGCTAAGAAGAGCATTCCGGGTAAGTCCGTACACATGCTCTCCGGTGCGTAGGATCTTGAGCTTTTCTTCAATGACCAGTTCTCTCTTGGCCACATCTTGCTGTCTGCCGACAACTTCCTTATGCAGTTGCTCTAACTCCTTCTTCCGTTCGTCCAACTTCTTCTCAATGTCAGCAAATTTCGCCTTCTGGGATTCCATTTGAGCTTCGTGGCGTGCTATTTTCTCTTTCAGCTGTTCGTTTTCGATCTCTGTGGCTGTCATGGAGACGTCGGAGTTTCTTGTTGTTCTTCTTGGTGGTGGCTTAGAACCAGTCTCTTCGGCTTCAACGGCAGATTTCATTCTTTTCTCGAGATCATTACCATATTCGACAATTGCTTCTGGCTTGACGTTAGGAAGTGGGACATACGTACCATCTTCATACTTGTCGGAATCAGTGAATGCCAGGCTGTGATTATTTTTCAGATCATTCATGAGCTCCGCAGGTATTGAATCGACCAGCTTTGTGCTTCCATTGCCAACCTTCTCGCAGCGGGCAAATATCTTGTCGTGCACATGGAGCGACGCAAACTGCTTTTTGGTATTGGAAGAGTATCTGGGGTCGTTGATGCGAACGGTGGCTTCAGCGGGCAATGCGGCTAGTATACGTTTTCTTTTGAGAGACCTGCGAGCCCTGGCCACTTTTTGCGATCCACGGGGATCATTTCCCAGCTTCTTGGGCTCGGCAGGTATGCCAAAATAGGCATGGCGGTCCGGTTTGTATTTCAACACCTTTTCCATTGCTTCGTCGCACTTCTTGTCTGAGCAAAAGCATTTTGTCCCGTAATCCTTCTGGGGAACATAACGCTTTCTCTTCCTCCCTTCAGGCGCAGGCTCTCTACCTTCTGTTGAAGATCCCGGTGGAGAATCTGGCCCGGCTTCTTCGTTTTGCTCGTGATCTGATTGCGACATGAGAAGCGGGACTTGGTGTAGAACGTTTCGTCTTCGAGGACGGCCAGAAGCGGGACTTGTCGGCGAGCGTGTCGGGGGACGTGCCGTTCGTCGTCGAGGACGGCGAGGAGCGGGACTTGCCGGCGAGCGTGTCGGGGGACGTGTCGTTCGTCGTCGAGGACGGCGAGGAGCGGGACGTGTCGTTCGTCGTCGAGGACGGCAACGAGCAGGACTTGTCGGCGAGCGTGTCGGGGGACGTGTCGTCGAGGACGGCGAGGAGCGGGACTTGTCGGAGAGCGTGTCGTTCGTCGTCGAGGACGGCGAGGAGCGGGACTTGTTGGGGGACGTGTTGTTCGTCGTCAAGGACGGCGCCGAGCGGGACTTTACGAGCGTGGCTGGCTTGCGTGTAGATGAGTATTGTGGCGCTATCTAGCAAGATTGAAGAGTCCCTGGGTGGGAATAAAATATTCATATGATGAAAATTTTTGATGATTGTACGATATTATTTTTATGGTTTTTGTATTCTCTGGGCGCTCTGGGGAGGGAGAGGAGAAGCAAAAGAATTCTTCGAGCCAATGAATTTGCTGTGATGGGAATCCAATACCTGTCGAAGAGTCCTGGAGATTCAGACTGTCCGGTTGCAGTAGCCATTACTGAAGAACAGAAGATTTCTGGAGTTGATATCTCGGTCATTCTTTACAAGTCTTTGAAAATAATTGCTCCAAGGCCAATTTGCGTCGATGGGGGTACGGCAGCTGTCCAAGAAATTGAGAGATTCAGATGATACTCCAGACACAGTTGCCAACAGCCCAGATCTTCATGGGAAAACTCTTGGAGTCGATTTGTCGGTCATCCTTCACAAGGCATTGGGAACCGATGATGGTGCTGGCGAGTACCACATGGTACCTCCGTGTCCAAATAGCGAGGTTGTTGATAGATGTACTCGCCTCATTGGATACGCAAAAGCAAATGAAATAACGCTCAAAATCTCAGTAGATGGAAAGTATCATCCAATGAAAGAGAATGAAAACAACAAGCGGAAATCAGAGCGAGATGAGGCGCAGCGTAAGCTACAACAGTATGTACGGTCGGAAAACATCGACTCGAAGAAGAAGCTACGAAAAGTGTTCGGGCTGATGAAGAAAGCAGCGCGTGTTAGTGAAGAGATCATTTCTACTGCCATAGATGTGTTCCGTGAACATGGTATCGAGGTATTTGGAGCACCATACGAGTCTGACTTTCAGGTCGTATGGTGGGAGCTTACTGGGTTCACAGACGGCACCTACACGACAGACTCGGACATATACGCCATGGGATCGAATATGATGGTCGATCTGTTGAGTTTCAGCAGTGCTCACGGCAAGTGCAAAATTCTCTTGAGAGACGAAGTTCAGAAGAGAATCATGGAGGGAGGCGAGACATGGGAGGGAAGCGAGACTTGGAGCATCCAAGACAATCTATTATACGCCGCTTTGTCCGGATGTGACTTTATCCCTCGACTGTTTCGAATGAGAACCGATAAGATCGAGGATTTCATGAAGAAGTGGAAGGATCCGAACAATGATGCTAGTTTAGAGGAGCTTCTGACCGACTTTGCGAAAGACCAGCACTGGCCTGCAGGAACTGGGAAACCCGGGCTGCCTGCGTCCGACTATTTCCAGAAAGTCACGGTATGCATGGGCCTTATGATGCATGCTCCGGTTGTTGCGTGTGTCGATGGTGTATATCAAATAGTTCCCTTGCGACCGATACCTCCCGGCAAATCATGGGCAGAACTGATCGGCTTTGATCCTCATGAGCACTTCTCTCCGGTGTCGATAGAACGCGCTTACAAAATGGATATCTGGGCAAGGACGGGTGCTGAATTGGCCAAGGTTCAATACCCACAAGACCCGGTCAATCCATCCCGACATTTGCCGCATGGAGCTTTCATAAACTTCACTGCGATGCCCATTTGCATAGTACCCAGCACCATGCTTCTCCTGTGGCTGTTCTTCCACGGCGTCCCACATCCAAAAGGATCCTCAAGGGAAGATCTTGTGAAACAGGTCACACAAGCAGAGGAATTAGAGCAACCGCTTGACGAGGAAAGGCTCACCTCCACAGATGCTTCGACTGCAAGGTCGTATGTTTCGTTCGATACAATAACACTCCTATCGGACGTTGAATGGGATACCGATGGAAATTCGATCGTGGCAGTCTTGAGAGGAGATAGCATTCCGAAGATCACCGCCGATTACATAAATAGCATCTTCGGCACTGGCAAGAATGGAATTCGCGAGAGAGCCTGGCTCCGTGTCGAAAGCGGCCACTTGAACATGGGCACAATGCAGATCACAAAGACCGTGGTAGATATTGAAGGAACAAGCACAGACGTCTACATTCTCACCATGAAGGTCACACCGAGCATGAAGAATGTTGTGTACAGCGTGTACACCATTTTTTCAGAATCAGGAGAGTACATCTCAAAACTGTCGAAGTGTGATTGCCCCAACGGATGGTTGTTCTGCAGCCATACACTTGCTTGCTTCATAGTGCTGTACTTGATTCAGCAACAGCCCGACTGGTCTTTCGAAGACATCGTAGAGTTCATGCCGGTCCCCATCAAATCTTTGCAGAGTGTACCCTTCGCGGCGTCGTATGTTTTTGGGGAGCTCGAAGTATCAAAGCCTGGAGGCAAAAAAGGTGTGAAGAAGGCCGACGCGTCTAAGAAGAAGCAGCAGAAGAAGAATAAAAAGACTGGCGACGACAGTGACTATGTCTCGGCAATTGCACGGAGTCTTGCCCAAGACGTACCTGGCTACTCTGGTCGCTATCACATCGTTGATGAAGACACCACAGAAGAGACCAGGATCATGCGCGAGGACGCGGAGGCGGCACCATCGGAGGACAAGAAGAGCATAGATTTGTGTCAGAGGATGGACGCCAAAATAGCAGAAGTAGGGAAGGATAACAGCAGTGATGGGCGTCCACGCAGAGCTGACAAGAAGAGAGTTACCTTGGCTGATGTTACATCATACAACCTCGAGCTGGTCACTGGACGGGAAAGCAACGAAGAGGCCCTCCGCAAATACATGCGCCACGAGCGTCTCTACAAGATGATGCAGGACGGAGCTATATCAAAGGACAAAGGCATGTGGTATTACCTTGATCACTTCGCATCAGATCGGGCCCGGCACATCGAGAGGTTGAGCGGCCTCGTTGCAGAAAGCGACCAACTGGACGGGCCCAAGACGACAGATTATGACGCACGATTCCTCAAGGATTACTTCGCCGAAGAATAAATATAAGTAGTTGCGTCGAACCTTCTTGCCACCCGCTCGGCGGGCCCGGCCATCATGGATGATGCATGCAGTGTTGATGTTGATGGGTGCGATCTTCTGTTGATTTGTGGCGTGGAGAAGCGGGGGAAAATAGAGCGGGAAACAGGCGGGAAACACTCTTTTTACGGTATGTAGGGCCACGCAGATCGCTTATTACACTTTTTGAGTTCTCAGGATCGCTCCCATGTCATGTCATGGTCGAGATCTGTCGAGATCCAGTCGAGATCTCAACGCCTCATAATTTCCGTCGGAGCGGCCCCAACAACATCCCACGCTGCAAAGCCCTATCCCGTCCATCCAAAGCCAAGAGAACGAACCAACCATGTCCTTCAACATCGGATCATCCACCACCGTCGCCTCGGAGGCCGTCCCAAACATGGACATGGCGCTAGGTGCGTTTTCCTCTCGCTTCTCGCCGTCGTCGACGGCGCGGGTGCCAAGACCAAGAATGTTCGATCGTGGAAAACTGATCGGCCCCTCGTCGTCTAACCTCTTTGCCCCTCCTCTCCTTTGTTATTAACAGACGACATGATCAAGACCCGCCGCAAGAACGCGCCCCGCCGCACCCCCCGGAAGAACGCGGGGAAGAATCCCACGGCCGCCGCCCGCGCCACGGGTCAGAACAAGGCCCGGCGGTCGGCCGCCATGGCCGCCAAGCGCGGCATCGCCAAGAACGACAAGCCTAGCGCCATGGAGGTCGACAAACAAGTTAATCGGCAGCAGAAGAGGGGAGGTCCCGCGAACAGGGGCGCGGCCGCCGGGAAGGGCGGAGCCGCCAGGGGAAGGCGCGCCACGGCGCCGAGTGCTGCCTCCGTGAGGGCCAAGGCCCGCAGCATGGCCGGAGTGGCCGCCAAGGCCAAGAAGGGCACGGCTGCCAACAAGTCTACCACCGCCTCTGGTCCGATCAAGGCGCCCACTCAGCAGGCCATCGGGGCGGCCGCCAAGGCCATGAAGGAGCACGGGTTCAAGCCCCCGAAGGGGATGCAGATGCAGATATCTTTCGTTCCAAAGAAGGAGACTCCCGTCCAGAAGAAGCAGGGGAACGCCAACAACAATAATAATAACAACAACAGGTCCAACACCGGACGCGGAGGAGGACGTGGAGGAAGAGGGGGAAGGGGCGGCCGCGGAGGTGGCCGCGGGGGAAGGCGTTAATCATCGACGTGCTTCCGTTCACGACTAGTCAACTTTCGACGTGCTTCTATTGCCGTCCAAGCTGAGGAAATCAACCGAGCGAGTCAACCAAATTACCACAACCATTATCTGAACTATCATCAAAGCCAAGACCATCTAGAGAATGTCCAACGAGGTCTTCTGTGCTGGATCCAACAAAGAAAAATAGAAAAATATATCCAAATCAAACCGGGGAGAAAATGAACACATCATGTGTCTAGGTTACCGCAAGAGAATGTCGAGACGATGCACCAATGCCAAAATCACTGCGTCCATTCTACTTGTCCAACCACGAACATCCTATCTAGGAGCAAGAATCTTCAGTCTGTCTTCGGGCATTAATGCTGAGACTTGTTTAGGAGCAAGAGTCTTCAGTCCTTCTTCGGAAGCGAGTCTGAGACTTCGTTTGCTAAGGGGTATCCATCCCGCCGAGTGCATAATAAGTGAATGAATGTTAAACCTTCAAAAACACTTCGGGCTCCACCTGCTGGGTGTGAGGCTGTATTGTGGCGTCTCTTTTGTTTTGTCAAGGCCAAGATTCCGGAGGGACAAGTGCGCGACAAGAGCTTGGAAGGGCAGCCCGACGAGGAAGGATGGACGGCATCGTGTGCAAAGCCCTGCTTTCGGCTCTCAGGAGCTGCTGGGTGTGTGGCAGGAAATGGTCAGTAGGAGGCGACGAGGGACCTCGACCCCAGGCCCGAAGCTCCTCCTCTACCATGTACCACCGTTGGCGAGCGAATGCCATGTGCAAGCCTCCATTCCTCTGGTGACAACAGTTCAGCTCAGCCATTATAACTCAACAGTGCAGAGTATCGGGTGCGTGACGAAAGTGGTCAGTAGGAGGCGACAAGGGACCCCAGGCCCGAAGCTCCTCCTCTGCCATGTACCACCCCGGCGAGCGAATAGATTGTGCCACTGCCCCATGCGAGGGATATAGGTGCAATAACCATGGGTAGGAGAAGATGACGATGGTGCGGCCCTACACCTGAAGCTTCTTCTCTACCTGGCCGCCCATTCACGAGATATTTTTGATCATCGCATTCGTACACCTGCTCAAGATCACCGAGCTTTTTTGCTTGATGGTCAGATGATCCAAACAAACACCTGTTTTGTTTGGTCACTTTTGCTCCTGTCCTACCGTAGTATTTTTCATCCCTTTCCCATGTCGGATACTTGGTATTGCCTTAGGTTTTGTTAGTCATCGGCGGTCCTCCCTACCCTATTTTTTTCTACAAACTTCTGGAGACAAAGCATAGAAGAAGGAAGGCATGAACATTGCTTTATTATTCAGAGCTTCCTTGACTTTTCAGAGCTTCCTTTACTACGCTTCCTCCTTGTGCCTGGAACACGCAACAATTCCTTTGGCGGGTTACCAGTCGTGTGGACATAACATTCGGGACAGAGCGCCAGCTCGTTGCCCACCCTGATCTTCGTTGGTATCGAGTGCTTGTCGGTGTTGCTGCAGTATGCCACGTGGTACACGCAGTTGTTGTGACGAGTGCTGATGCACTTGTTGCTGCACCTTAGCGCGTGCCCGAAGGCGTTGACGCCGCTCCAGAGGCAGGTGCCCGGCTCGTTCACGGGCGCGGGCCGTTCCTGATAGTCCTTGAGCTTGCCGTGCTTTCGCCGGAAGGCAGCGTAGTGCTCCTCGCCCAGGGTGTCGGCCTTGACTTGGTTGAAGTAATGAAGGTCCTCTTCGGCATCTGCCATGAGACTTGCATATTAGATATGTCATGCGAGAAAGGAGATGAGCGTGCAGGAGGCCGTTGGAATAAGGCTGTGCAAAACTGCAAGCTCACTTTAGAAGAGCACCATTGTAATCCTCTGATTGAATCAATTCCCTGATTTCTTCGACCCGGTCGCTCTCGGCCAGAACGATATCTTTGGGATTCGTCGAAGCCCTTCGCTTGTCGGGTGCAGGAGCCGCCACGGCGGAGACTGATTCTGTTCCGGCTGCAACACTGGACGACCTCTTTTTCTTGTGGTTCAAGAATCTGGGACCTTTGATTCGGTTAAATGGTGGGATGAATCTTTGAAACGATAGCCGCGGATGTTGTCTTTGCTTGGGGCTAGCGTCGATTAGCGGGTGGAAATCATCATCTCTGAACTGAACTACTGATATTGTGGACCTCTGGGCCGAGGTTGGTCGTGGAGGTGTGGACGGTGTGACTGATCGGTGGGACTCCCTGGAAGAGAGCGAGCGCTGAATACGCACTGTCGATCTCCGGTGACTAGCTGCGTACAACATCCAACAGTGATAAGTTTTCAGGCTCTCTCTGGCTTGCTTGGCCTTCTGAAAAGTGCTTCAGAAGATGCATCAGTTGAGACCGTTCTCTTGCTGGCCGAGCTTTGGCGCAAGAGGCAGGAGAGATAATTATTCGAGGCGGAAGATTGGAGATGAGAGAAAGAGAAGAAGATTGAGATTGAATACAAACAGGTTTTATTTTAGTTTGAGAATCTTGGGGCTTATTGTCGATGGCCGGCACAGGAATCAGCTAGCCGGGACCATACCAAAGTAAATCCGCTAGGAACTATGAAGCAACATCACCACCCATTATCATGTCAAATGTCTATCAAGGCACAGATCGTTATTTGTAAGAAGAATAGTCAGGTGACTAAGATTAAGTAAAGAGGTGGTGGTAGAGAAGATTAGTGAGATAAGAGTCTTTCAGCGGGGCTTGGGTGGGACCCTTGGATTAGGTAGCATAGCAGGAGGCTGTAATAAATTGACCTGGTGGATGATGGACACCAAAGATTCACTAGTCTGCTCCACCATTCACAGTTCATCATTGCTGAGACTGTTCTGGTGATCCCAGGGTTGTTCTGGGGTTGTTCGTTTGTTGAAGAGGAAGGGTGGAGAGGGGTTTATACCCGCAAAAAACATTATGAATTCCGATGAGTACCACATCGACTCTGCTATTTATTGAATACTGAGCTCGAGGTAAGAAAGAATTGATGACGCGGCGTTGCGCGTAATGACTGAATACTTGAGTGCGCCAGCAAGCCGATCTCTTCGAGGTCACAGAGATGAAAAAGTTGAGCGCGCCAGCTCAGCTTTCGTTTCCTTTTTGGCGGGAGATGGGAAGAAATGAGATGGCTCTCACAAAATTTTGCCTTTGCAAGTGTGTCCACCGCGCATCCCGCCGATCTTTGCACGAGATATGAAGATGATGCTGTTCTCCCGAGCAGCAGCGACGACGGCCATCCTGCTCTCAGCTACCACCGCTACCTCGTCCGCTACCACCGCTCGAAGCGCCATCTCCAAGAGGTCGCTCTCGGTACTGTTCGCTGCCACCTCGGCGCAAGCATTCTCCTCGGCGGGCGGCATTGTTCCATCGTCCAGTTCCCTCGGTTTGGCGTCGTCGACGAGGAACATCAACGGGCTATTCGGCCTGGCATCGAGGCACTCCATCGGAAGAAGCAGCAGTAGCCTGTCCATTATAGCAAGCACGCGCGGAGGAAGCATCGCATCGTCGTCGTCTGCAGCCTTCTCGCGGAAGTCAATTGCCACATTCAGCACCACCGTTGACAGTGACGTGGCAGCAGAACAAATGGACGAGGTCAAGGCGGCCGCGGGCCGGAAGAGCGCCGCCGAGAAGCTGGCGGAGATGAGGGCCAAGATGGAGGAGTGCGGCGTCGACGGTGAGTTTGCTTCGTTCATTGGTGTCTAGCTCAAGATTTCTTTCTTTTGACAGGCCCTATCGCTAGTAACCAAGTACTGCCAGTTATTTCGCCTTGGCTTTCATCTCCGTCCCGCTCATTCCTTCTTTTGCAACTCTCAGTCTATCTGGTACCATCCGATGATCCTCATTTGTCGGAGTACGTCCCGGCGGCGTACATGCGCAGGGGGTACCTGACGGACTTCCACGGTAGTGCTGGCACGGCTGTTGTTACTAAAGACAAGGCCTATCTTTGGACTGATTCTAGGTGAGCGAGTGATTTTCCTCCTATTGATGGGGTGAAGGAGTTGGAGAAGGGGCCAAGACACAGCTGAACTTCCTGGATACTGATCTGAAATGAAAATGCTCACATGATGTGCATCAAAATTTTCTTGCGTACAAGGTATTTCAATGAGGCCTCCCTCCGCTTGGACTCGGATCACTGGGAGCTGATGAAGCAGGGACAGCCAAAGGTGCCCACCATTACCAAATTCTTGGCCGATCTGGCCACCACACACTACCAGGAGGGTAAGAAGGCGCTGAAGGTGGGCATGGACGCCTACGTCCACTCGGCGAGCTTCGCCAAGGACCTGAACGAGGCGTTCGAGGATGCCGCTAAGGACATGGATGATGCCGCCACCAACGGCGACAATGCGACGCCGGTGATCGCCGAGATCGACACCCTGGACGGGAAGCCGAACATGGTCGACTCCATCTGGGAGGGCAGGCCGGCCCTTCCCAAGAACCCCTTTCGCGTCCAGCCGATGGAGTACGCGGGGATGGACGTGACTCAGAAGGTCACGAGCATCCGAAAGGAGATGGCGGAGAAGAAGGCGACCCTCACTGTCTTCAGTGCCCTCGATGATATTGCCTACCTGTTCAACGTGCGCTGCATGGGTGATGTCGAGACCTGTCCGGTGGGAATCGCCTACGCCACGGTCTCGGAGGATCAGATCACTTTGTACTGCGATGAGGAGAAGGTCAGTCCTGCTGACGTGAAGGAGCACTTGGATTCATCAGACGTGACTGTCCTGCCGTACGGGAACATCGTCGGCGACATCAAAGCCCACCTCGAGGAGGGCGCGAAAAATAAGGTGTGGCTGGACAACTCCCGATCGAACTACGCCCTCAGCCGCGTCGTTCCCAAGGCCTCCCTCGTGGACGCACAGAACGCCGTCACGCCCATGAAGGCGTGCAAGAACTCCGCCGAGATGGAGGGCATGCGTCGTGCGCACATAGTGGACGGGGCGGCGATGGCTCACTTCATGGCGTGGTTGGAGAATGCGATCGTAGCGGAGGGACGGACCGTGAGCGAGGTGGAGGTCGACGAGGTCCTGACGGGCTACCGTGCAAAACAGCCGGGGTTCAAGGAGGTGTCGTTCCCCACCATCGCCGGCGTGGGTAGCAACGGCGCCATCGTGCACTACCGCGCGGCCGAGGGGAGCGAGCTGTTGAAGCACCTGGACAGGACGACGCCCATACTCATCGACTCCGGGGGACAGTACGAGTACGGCACGACGGACGTCACGAGGACGTGGTACTTCGGGGAGGAGCCGAGCGAGGATTTCAAGGACATGTACACCAGGGTGCTGAAGGGAAACATCGGAGTTGATACCATGATTTTCCCTGGTGAGCATTACTTATTTTGCAGAGCACTGTCATCTCGTGGAATGATACATTCTGTATCTCATAGCTCACACTTTTCCCTTTCGTGACTCTAATTCACCAATACAGAGAACACTCCTGGGTTTGTCCTCGATGTCTTCGCGCGAAAGTCACTTTGGGAGGTGGGCAAAGATTATGGACATGGCACTGGGCACGGAGTTGGAGCGGCTTTGAACGTCCACGAGGGACCTCATTCCATCAGTCCCCGTTTTGCCAACAAGGAGGTGTGTACTTGCTGGATTATGACTTTTTACTCTGGATTAATCTGGATTATGACTTTTTCATTCGTGGGCAGTTTTACTTTCGTTACACTCTGTCAAGCATGACTCTCGCTCGAGATTCCTTCTCACAATCGTCTCGCCTCGCCTCGTCTAGGTGTTGAAGAAAGGCATGGTCACCAGCAACGAGCCGGGATTCTACGACGATGGAAACTTCGGCATACGCATCGAAAACCTGCTGGAGATTGTAGACGTCAAGGGCGAGGATGCGACCAACGGAGAGAAGGAGCCCCCGGCGAAGAAGCAAAAGACGGAGGGCAAGACGTTCCTGAAATTTGCAAAGCTGACGATGATACCCATCCAAAAGAACTTGATCGACCTCGACATCATGACGAAGGCGGAGCTGGACTGGCTGGACGCATACCACGAGGAAGTGCTGGAGAAGGTCGCACCCCTGCTGGAGGAGGGGACTCCGGCAATGAAGTGGCTGGTGAAATCTTGCGAAAAAATCGACAGGAAATAGAGTACATGGTTCTCTGCATCTGTTATGATGGGAATCCTCACCCCATATTTCCGAGAAAAGGTGTTTGTATGGCCTTGTTGCCTGTGACTGAGGTAACACCCAAGTCTCATTGCACAGAGGGGTTCATCGATGTGTAGCATAGGAATAAGAAATGGCAGGGGCACAAGGCAGCATTTGAAGACGGGCAGTGCAACTCTCAGGAGTCACTGATAATAAATGATTCCTTCTATCAGCCAAAAAGGTACGACGATAATCCATTCCCATTCTGAAGTCTTCTTATTGCAAGGTCAAAGAACAAAACAAGGACAGAACTCTCGGCAGAAATGGAAACACACTTGGCCATCAATGGCACTGGCAGTAGGCATCAAAAG
>JALLOV010000090.1:0-14203 GCA_036939655.1 Thalassiosira allenii | reverse complement strand
CGAGGCGCTGTTGCCGTCGACGAGGACGCGGCGCCGATCCACGGGGCCGTTGGAAATTGGGGAGGAAAGCCATGCTGGTAGAAATGCTCGGTAGGCTGGACGGCGTCGATCGGCGCCACCGGGCGGCCGTCGTCGGAGAGCGTGGACGCGACGGGCCGCTCCGACCTCCCCGCCGTACTCCGAGCCGCCGCCGTCGTCGACGAGGACGCGAGGCCAGCCCACGGGGTTGCTGGAAGCTGGGGTTGGAGGAGGAAGCCGCTGACGTACGGCTGCTGGTAGAACTGCATGGTGTTGACCGCGTGCTGGCCCGTGGCCATGAAATTGCAGGCCGGGTTGTCACCGGCCATAGGCCATGGTCGGGGAGGGGCGGAGCCCGACATTCGGATGCCGGAGTCCGAAGATGGGGAGGATTGGAAATCCGGAGGAGAGTACGATCCGGAGGAGATCTCAAGAGAGAGAGGAGCAAGAATTGCAACGGCGGCCATGGCCTCTTGTCGGGGGGCCGCGGTGGTGGGTGACCTGGTGCACCTACCTGCCAGTTGGCGGCGCCCTAACAAAATAGTGACATCATGCGAGCTATTTAGCTCTTTTTACCGAACAAATTAGGAACATAGGTGTTTGATTTAGAAAAAGAGTCGCCCATTTTAGCTTAATTTAATAGCCGTAACAGAACAAGAAAAGGCAGAATGTTCTGGGAACAAAATAGAACACCCCATTGTGTCACAAGCAAGCCTTTTTTTGGCGGTTCCCATTTTTGAGAAGCCCCCACGTACCTACACACACACACAACACAGAGATTGCCTGAGATTGCAAAAGGCAAGTGCAACAAAGCGGAAGCATTTGATTGCAACAGAGATTTCTTTTTCTCAACAACAAAACAAATATAGCATCCGCCAGCATGGCAGTATCAGAAAAGTTTTATACTTTGGTTTGGGACTAAAGACATCTACAGTCTTGTGTTATTATTTCGACTTGCAGAAGAAGCATTGGAGTATGACAATACAAGATTTCTTCACCCGGGGCATCATGCAGGGCTTCAAAAAATATTACGAGACCACGCTGGCGCAGGTCAAAGGTCAATCGCTGGGCGTTGACGTCGCGATATGTATGCACATTTGGTCTTACATGATGGGTAGGCAGTACGGTGTGAAGCCTCCCGAAGAGTGTTATCGCTCCACACTGAATCATTATGTGATGGGTTTACATCTCGTTCTCTCTGCTGTAAGCCCTTGTGTCGTGTACGTATTCGAAGGCCGCGACCTCCCGTCCAAGTCGCGAATCCGGCAGCAAAGGAACGACCGCCTGGTCCGGTCGCGACGGCAACTACAGCAGTTCCTCACTGCTCACGAGACCGAGGACATATTGTCCGACGAGGATGTAGCGAGGCTGCGTACTCTTTGTGCAGCCGCCACGGCACCGGACGAAGTAATGTACGGCGAAGTTATAGCATGCATGCGAGAAAACAAACTAAATATGTTTGGCGCTCCGGGCGAAGGAGAACACCAACTTGTCGAGTTGGTCAATGCCGGAATCATCGACAACGCTCTCACGCGAGATGCGGACGTGGTCGCATTAAACATCCCGCAGACAATATTCGATATGCAACCGAATTCGAAGCATCCCGAGCATTCTTCTATATCTTTGTACGATCGAGAACAGATAATGTCCGACGACCGGTTCCCTCTCATGAGAGCCTATCGGAATCATCTCCCAGAATATGCAAATTTTTTAGGCACAGACTACTGTCTTCGCATTCAAGGCCACGGTCCCTGTCGGGCGAAGCGGTTTATGGACCGGTACATCTCGTGCGGCGATGACAATCAACGTTCTCGGATGTTGCTGGAGTGGGAGGCCAATGGTGTCATACTAGGCACTGATACGACCGCCAATACAGCAAGGCGAGATTACTTGAATGCTGTCGACCGTGCAGCATTTCTTGAGTCTCTCCAGCGTGCCAACACAGTAGCCGTAAACCCAGCTTTTCTCGGCTGGGCCACCGCCTACCTCCACGCCGTGGCTATGTATCGACACTGCCCCGTATTTAGACTCTCCGGAGAAGCAGTGGATATCAGCGACAGCCGTACTTACGAAGTGGACCTGCAACCTCTGTATCCGCTGTCGCCCGGCGTGAGGTGGGAAGATGCAGTCGGCTTCGATCCGGTGCATGCCGTAGGACTTGGCAACCGAGCCGAGGCGAAGGAAGTGAGCACATTGATGAAATTGCTGCGCTTCGATGGTCGAGCCCCATTGACACCCGGCATGAGCGTACATGGAATCCCGCCGCATTTTGCGAAATTCTCCGAGTACCTAAAAAGTTATGACAAAAGATAAGTGTCTAGGATTGTTCACAGCAAAAACAAACTTAGGAAAAAATCTAATGAACAATTCAACCACTTTTATTTTTCGGTGGGACTCTACTTCCTAATAAATGCATTTGCATTGTACGGCGGATACAGCTCAGCTGAACGGGGTGGCACTCTAAAAGAAATAAAAAATGAATTACATCACGCCTCCCCTCGGACGGAATCCCGCACCTTATTCCACTCGCTCCCGGTTGCACCGCCCACTTACCTCGTCCAAGTGACATTAATCTCGTCACTATCGTGCTCCGCGTTAGCGGCGGTGAAATTGAATTGATTCGATTCCGTGTAAGCCCTGTCGGCCTCTTCCCAATCCAGACTGCCGGGATCCACTCCGGCTCTCCGGTAGAGCCAGTCATAGACTTGGCGGTTTTCCCTAAGGCGGCACCTTCCGTGGTCCTCCGAAAACTCCTCGAAGCTGATGACACACATGCGCGCGGTAAGTTTCCACCACTGACCCGGGATCCGTTCACCTTCTCCTACTTCCTCGTCGGGTACGGCCCAGCCGCTGTGAACGAGCCGATCAAGCTCACGAAAAGTAACTATGTTCCCTCCGTGAGGCAAAGGCACGCCGCCGCTGGTATGCGTTCGCAGGTTGATACGCGGTCTCTGTTCGGCTACCCGGCGTCCTCCTGCCCACCGAGCCCTGCGACCGCGGCCTGCGACACCAGCATCCCGGCGCCCATTATCTTGGGCATGCTGTGGCTCGCGCCCTCTTTCCACCCGTTGCGGACCCCGACCACCGCGTCCCATGATGTCATCATTGCGTCGACGAGGGCCCTGACGGGCAATCGCTTCGCGCGGACGATCGACTTGCCCGCCGTTTCCATCGGGCGGACCGCGACGAGGTTGCTGCCACTCGATGTTTCCGGCGTTTTCCGCCATGAACCTGTTGTAGATTTCGGCGCCCAGCCTGTCGTCTTCGCTCTCTGAATCGCTCATGATAGCCGGTTATATTGCATGAATCTACCACTTTTTATGAGCATCGCCTTCATCTGAAAGAAAACATCATCAATCGAGAACTCTCAGATGTGAGATTTGTCAATGATTGGTGGTGTCAGCCAATAAGAACCCCAATTCAACAAAAAATGGATCCGTCCCAATCTTAATAGATCTTGATCCAATCTTGGTCGTGATCTTGGTCTTACTCTTGATCTTACATTCAGATCTTTCTGCCACACAACTGAGCACAACACAACAACTGCGCTGTTAGACAACTCATGCGCCTCATGATTATTGCAGAGCATCACATCATTATTGAAACTGCCTCCTTATTCTTCACCTAGCACAATAAAGCAACACTGCCCGGATCAATTGCAGTTGGCACATGATATCTAACATGCAACACTGGTGCCATAAAATTCAAACTGTCCCAATTTAAGTTAGGTAGGCCAACTTCACTGCTGGTCCCTATCCCAAAGTTCGCCTGCTAATAACAATGATGAATCGAATGTGAATATCCTTGGGATGCTCGCTGTTGTAATTCTCGACGACGCGTTCGCCCTGTTGGACCCGGGTCATGAGATCCGTCCGACCCTGCCGCATAACCAGTCGAATATACCTCTTCCACTCTCGTTCCAAGAACATTCGTTGGTTGCGATTCATATGAGACAGCCCGCAGATGTACGCGCAAGGAAAGTACGGAGCGAATCGAATGTCCGCGCCGTTACCATTGTTGTGGTCGTCTAACCTTTCGGACAAACTCTCGGCTTCTCCGACGTAGCACCTACTGAGATCCTTGGTACTCGCGATGCAATAAACGAAGCCGGACCAATCGTTGGGAGGAGCCGCCCCAGAAATATGAAAGGGAAAGTTCTTGGCGTAATCGAAGACCTCTCGACATCTAGGGGACCGTTCCGTTTCGACGCCATCGTCCAGCCCGCTCACGGACAACGAATCCAACAAATTTTCGATGTAATCCGTCCATTGGTTCCCGGTCGTAAGGATCTGCCACATCTTCTTGATGGCGTAAGCTCGCGGCCCGACAATGATGGTATCCTTGCCCACATTCGTTCGGCTGAGCATGACCACAATCTGAGATCGCTCCCACGGACAACTCTTGTTGTTGGAAAACTCAATTGCACAACTGGGAATGGTGTTTCCGGTCTGCTTGTTGATGGTGCTCGTTCCGATATGGACCAACGAATACTGCTGGCGATATCCCTGTAAGCCTTCGACGGTGATGATGTACTGCGGCGCATACGTCACGCGAACCTCCTTCCAGCTGTTGCGCAGCAATTCATCGCGACACGGAACGCGATCTCGGATACTCTCCAGGTCGCACCCGGCAGGAGCCGCAAACATGGAAATGGGCGCCTTCGCCTTGATAACGTCCGGAGAGGGTACTTCCAGCATCATCATGAGTTGAGAGTGAAAGAACCCGTCGCCGTTCGTCGTGGCGAAATAGAGGCCTCCCTTCCAGAAGAGCAGCTCCCTCGGTTCTCTCATGTGCTTGTTGAGCGCGGCAATTATCTTGGTCGAGGTGGCTACCTGGGGGGTTTCTTGCCTCCCGGCACGCTGCTGGTAATCGACAGCTTTACTGATCTGGTAGTAAACTCCTTCTACGTCGAATCGGCCGGCGCTGGTCTTGATATACTCGTTGATCGCGTCCTGGACGGGAATCCTCCTGGCGAACATCTTGTATGTGTTGGGACCAACTTTGTTGTGGTTGAAGGAAGGCACGAAGGTCAGGACATCCCGAGCCAACTCCTCGAATCTGGCTTTGAGGTGAGGACTCCGTTGCAGTTCCTTCGGATTCATGCGAGTGATATTTTGGAGCTCCTGGAAGAGCTCGTCGGCATGTGCTCGGACAGAATGCTTCAACACCACCAGCACGGACATGGTGTAGACAAACGAAGACGTCAGGAAGGGAAGGCCATTGATGGCATCGAATTGGCAGTGATCCATGGCGCAGATGACCAAAACGCCCCCGAACGGACGCCGTGAATCCCTCGTTATCCGGAATATGACATCTAGGGCAGCGAATTGCTGCGCCGACATCTGGCCCGCCTCGTCGATGATCAGCACATCCATCGTCATGACAGCATGGAGGAAGGTGATTTTGTTCTTCCTGTTGAGCTTGTCGATGGCCAACTCGGCCATTCGATAGGGAGTGAGGTTGGTCTTGGTGCTCGCGCAGAACAACCTGTGGAAGTGAACCCCACCAAGGGTGTTGGCGCGAATGCCCATGATGGAAGTCGTCATGACCCTCAGCCCCAAAGTCATTCCGTACAAGGCCATCAACTGCGCAAGATAAGTCTTGCCGCTGCCCGGGACTCCGTGGACTATTATATTCTTGGTGCAAGTGCTCGACTTCTCTCCGACCTGGATCATGTACTTATCTATGGCCAGTTTCCCTTGCAACACAGCGAATCGCTGTTCGCGATGAGAATCGACCGTCTGCCGGTCGAACCTGTGAAACGTTTCGAGGACGTCCCAATTCAACGGCCGTCCCCTACTGCATTTGGCGACGTCTTCACGTTTCGGAAGGCTGTGCTGCATGGACTCAGGTACGCTGGAATAGATGGAAGACAGCTGGTTGTTCTTTGAGTTTTTCCAGAATTGCACGAACTCATCTTCCGTTTTGATGTACAATTCCGTCAACAGGCATGGAGGAAGTTCGTCTATGGCGATCTCGTTGTTCAGTATGACCCCATCGAGAACTCTCTTGGCGTCCACGACGTACCCTTCCGCCATCCGCGTGGAGAGCGGTTGCGCCGGCATGATCTCGTCCATTATCCGAAGCAGCAACGTGTTCGAATAAACGCGCAACAGATAATCAGTTGTCTTTGGACCGATGAGCTTCACGGCTACCAAACTTTCCCTCAGGGTCCGGCACAAAGTGAAGTCGAGCTCGGTCTCAAACTCCCCCAAGACCAACATGACGTGCTGTATGAAAGAGACAGGATCCTTTGGCGTGATGCTCGAATAGACGGGCGCCGGGAGGTCCGCCCTGAAGCTGTCGTCGACAAACCGGTTGTATGCCTGATCTTCCTTGCGGACCTTCGCATCGTCGGAGTGTGCAATCATGCTCAACAGACACCTGTGAAGTTTTCCGGAGTCCGTGTCCGGCGAAGGAGATAAACTACGCAAGTACTCGCCGGCTTCGACCAGCGCACTCCGCCTTAGAAAGACTCGCCTCCCATATCCGTCGTACCAATTACACCTCACTACGTCATCGCACAATCCCAGTCCAACAACGTAGGAGTCTTGTGCGAAGTCTTCTATTTCGAACCAGCGAAAGTAGTTCCCCACCCGCCGAAAGAGTTCGAGCAGCTCGACGGGGCGCAGTCCAAACTGGGTGATCATGTCGTACTTGGTGGACGATCTCTTGGCAGTGACGTTCTCACGGTAGATGAGCTTCTGATCCGGCGTCACCCGGCGCTCTATATGACGTTCCTGGCGAGCTTGCTCGGACACGCACTCGTTGGTTATCTGCTCATCCTCGTTATCGTCCGGGAACTCCGGCCACTCCAAGTTGCCCCGTTTGTCGAGTTTCAGCTTCGTCGTTCGGCGAAACTCCATCGGCCTTGTGTCTATTATCACGTTGTCCATGGTGCTAATGACTTCCGGAATGCCCAGAATGTGCTGCAGCATTTCCACGGCGGCTACGGCGCGACCAATGGTGTGATTGTGCTGCCGGGATCGTTCGAACAACTTCGCCTCGTTTCGTCTGGACTGGGTGATCTTTGTGTTGTGCAAAAACTGGTTCTCCGTATGCATCTCAGCCCCGTTGTGATTATTGGCCCACATGACAACTCGGTTGGCATCATCGAGTCGAGTCACGTAATTCACCAAGTACCGGGCCACCCCATTGGTGTGTGTGAGAACCTGAGCATTCTGCGACGAGAGAAAGGCCGCAAACATCTTCGATATCACCGGAGACATCTTTTCCGTGCAACCAGGGGTGATACGACCCAGGTGTCGGCACGGCTGAAACATCTTCCTCCCGAATTCTCCTCGGGGCTTCTCGTGCGTGGCATCCTTGTACAACCCCAACTCCTTCATCACGGTGATAAACGCCGACGAATACTTGTGGACAAAAGGTTTGAATTCATGCCGCAAGGGATCCGTACTCTCGGTTGCGACATTGAGTCTCTTGCACTCAATCACAGTTTTGACGACATCGCCTTCTTTCACATCCCTAACTACACTGCATCGGTCGGTACAATAATTGTGATTGAGAACGGAAGCCCCAAATTCAGTGACGGGGTACCAATCCGATGGCGACTTGAACAAGCCCTCGTCGACGTACTGTTTGAGCTCCGATGTGGGGATGAGGTTGGCAATATCACACTTCTGCAGGTCATAAATGAACTTCTTCAGTTCCTCCTCGTTGTCCCTGTTTTTTATGTCGATGCCCATCAGTCCATGGATATGCGGCAGGTTGCCAGCCCCCTCTTGGTACTCATAACGCCAAAAGGCACACTCGACCGGGCCCAAAATGTCCTTGCTGGCAATAAGATACTGCAACACGAGACGACTGACTTCCAGCCAACACCGAGCTACCACGTTACCATAAGCCTGTTCAAATGACTGCAGCACGTCTTCTCTATCGGCTTCAGACATGAATTCATACCTTGGGATGAACTTGGTCCAAGCCATGCTCTCTTTGTGAGCAAACAAGTGTTTGATACCAGGATGAGTAGCCTGACAACATGTGAGTGTGATGAACCAATCAATAATGTGATACAATGCCGACGCTGACAGGTTCAAAGCCGTTTGGTGACTGTCGACTCCATGACTCAGATCGCTCCGCTGCTCCTGCTTCATCGAAATACCGTACTGGTTCACCAAGTCCACCTGAAAACCATTTTTGTTGATGAGACGCGAATCAAGGCTCCCCGCGACCTGGTTACACTGGATATCGTAATCAAAAGCCAATGCAGCGTGACATGTCCCTATCGATGAACTGCTGTGCGTGGCATGGTTCCTGGCGGTAGACAACGAAGACGCTACACCGAACGGGTACTTGGGTGTACTAGTGTAACAACACAACGGCACCGCCCCCAAAATGGCATGCGAATCGCAACTGGCCTCGGCGTAGTAATGCCGAGGAAAACAAGTCGCTTGAGGATATACCAGTGGAAACGAAGCACCGCAAACGGAGGCAACCAACCTCTGGACAAAATTCTGTTGATGATGCGTTCCTCTAATCCGGTTGTTGTACCGCTTGCACAGCGACCCGACTTGGTTGAGCAAAACGTGTGAAGGTACAAATGTCCTCGTCCCGGGCCTGGCGCGAATGGTGTAAGGAAAGCGACCAGCATTCGAATACGAGGTAGGCATCTTCACACCCTCGCATGGATCGGTCTCTCCAGTCACATCCATCGGATTGTAGTTGCTGTCAACGAGGTAGTCCTCCAAGAAGAATTCGTCGGACACACCATTGTCTACACCCTCATCTCTCCCATCGTTTGCGGCTATCGCCCGCATCCGTCTCTCCATTACCAAACGACGTAGAGAATCGGGCATGGGCACACCCAGCTCGTCGTCAGACGAACTATCCTCCTCGTGGCAGTTACCGTCTTTGACATTATCTTGCAACGCAACCTCTTCGACATCACTTCCGTCGTCTCCATCCTCGTCAACAATAATTGCGTCTCCGGATACCTTTATGGAACTACTACTGTGCTGCGAATCTGACAGATGTTCGCTCTGGTCTTCCGATTCGTTACCGCCACCAAACTCTGCCTCCGAATCGTGGTCGTGATCCGCCACAGAAAGATGCTCAGTCCAAACATCGCTCTCGTCATCGCTTTCCTCATCATCGACAATGAAGGACGACAATCCGGACTCGGCATTCGACGAATCATCAGAAACGACTATCGGAGGACCGACCACGGTGCCTTCCTCCAAGCCGTTGAAACATTTTCTACACAGCCGCGTACTACACGACATGTTGGCACAGGTGTACTGAGCAACACCATCGCCATCGCAAGCGACTTTGTAAGTACACCGGACGACAGGTGGTTCCTTATTTTCGGCCTCTTCTTCATTTTCATGCTTACTATCATCCGAAGGCAGAGAACAGCGAAGGGAAACATCTATGTCAAAAGGAACCCCCTTTTCCTTCTCGTGCTTGCCAGCCTTGTCGTCATCGGAGTCAGTCTTCTTTTTCTTCCGTGGCGGCAACGGAAGCACGAGCAACGGATAATCATTGCACCCGCAACGAACCTTCACCTGACCCCCAAGATGTTTGTGAAACGCCAGTTTGTATTCCTCGATGTCATCAGTGTCCACCTGCACGTACACCATCACGCGTGCAAAACACTCAAGAGGTACATCATCCATGCGCCCCGGCTGCGACGACTGCATCATCAGAAGTCGCGACTGACTGGTTCTGTGCTGTTTCCACCACGAATCGAAACCGCCCCCGTGCCTGACCAACCTCACTCCATCAAAATGAAGTGGAGACTTGACCTTCTGCCTCGGCAAAAGATATGTGACACAGCGCAATTCATAAGTCTTGCCTCCCACATAGTACACAACATCCTCAACAACAGGATCGTCCACTTCCGTCTCAACTACTATTGCAACCTGCGACATACTACGAGCCACATCAGCAGCTCGCGAGTGTACGGAAATACCCTCAAAGTCATCCGGCGGGAAAAGGGATCGCCAGAACTCCGCATCAAACATAAAATACGAAGCAGCGTTGGCGACGGAGTAGCCACCACTGTATTTCTGCATCTGGGAAGGACAGAATTCGAACAACTTGTTCATGATGGCCACCTGACTCCGACTTGTACGGACTTTGAATGGAGTATTCCGTGGACGAGAGATGTGCTCATACGTCATGTAATGGAGGCTGAGGTGAGTCAGCATGTACCCTTCCCAGCTATCGTATCGAAAAGGCCGACGTTTGCTGTCCACAGCCCTCCATAGCTCCTTGCAACCAATGAGGCATCCTGCCAACGCCCAAAACATCATCACCGGAAGACGCCCAGGTGCCTGCGTTACCGGCGACAACGCCTCGAACGGATAGCCATATCCAGAAGAGTCTTCCTTCTGAATTATATTGATGTGCTGCGGCCACGATCGAGCCATTACCACCGTGACCTCCTCCTCGTCGCCCGAGGGTACCGTGCGCAGATCAGTAACATCGATGCCGTAATCAGTTGACAGTGCCTTTTGGAGCAACATGCTATCATGAAGAGGCACGTATGTGGCACCCTGAAGATACGTCGTCACCGAATCCCGAGGGTAAAACATTGATGCCCTCGTCCTCACATCTGATGCAAATCCAGCCGAAATGTTGCCCTCCGCGACAAAACGATCCAACAGCTGATTGATATCACTCCTACAAGAGACGGATAACGCTTCCTGCTCCCTCAACATTACGGAATGCTTGCTGAAGTTGCCGTAGTCGGAGATGTTAAAAGAGTCGACACCGCTATAAGAAGCGTGTTGATCAAACATTCGCCACCCAGTGCAGTAACGACTTGTCTTCTGTGGCTGGCACGTGCGGCACCCCAAAATACAATGACTGAGCTGGTCGCTCTGCATTGGACTCAAATTGTGATGAGGCTTTCGGGGCAAATGCAAATGCAACTTCTCCATATCCGGACGAGACCGGTGATACCTGCACGACAGTAACATAACACCTCTCCCCGGAACGAAGAGGACAGACGGACGAATACGCCACTCTTCACCCAATAACACCATATCATAGTCGTTTTCCGCCCTGATATAGTCATCTCGAGAGGACTGGACTGTCTTAACCAACTTGAACATACGCGTTAACGGGAGGTTCAGAACCACCTTCCGTAAGTGATGCTGTATGAAGACAGCCAGGTAAACCGGATCCCCGTGAAATGAAAACTCGGAACAGCCCCAAGGACAAAGTACGTCGGGCAAAATCATCGACTTTCTGCCATCCCTTAATAGCGCACGCAATAAACCTGGCAGTGTGTGCTCCGCTATGTCAGCAGAAAACTCTTTCAAGTCTGCAGTGCGATCGACAAAAAACGACGGCGGAGATTCAACAGTACAGTCACTGTACACTCCATGACCAACTTCACCGATAGCATCAACCCAATAAGGTCTCAGCGACGATGGAATGAACCGCCACAAAAACGAGGGTTCGTACACATCATAAAAATGCACACCACTGTCGTGCTGCGAACCACTGAGCAAATTCCAGAAGAAGGCCGGCCAAGTATACCTCCAATCCATGACTCTATCGGCGTCTCTGTGCCCCTCCCTTTTCCTCAGAAATACCAGGCACTGTGTACACAACCAATAGTCGTGCTCGCGGCATCCCTGTTTGGTCGCAGCCACCATCCTAAGTTTGGACCGGGCGGCAAAAATCTTGGACGACTTGACATGTTTCAGGCGCACATCATAGTACTGTGAATCGTTCGAAGGCGACAGTCGCCGGCGCCGACAATTGGAGCACTGGACACCATCTTCATCCTTCAGCTCCTCCTTAGACTCCTCAGACTCCTCAGCTACTCGTTTCTTTTCCTCCAGTTGCTTCTGTTTGACAGCTTCACGCCACTTTCTCTTGTAAACCCGATTCTGCTCAAGGTGTTCTGCATAAATCTCGCGATTACGCTTCAAAACGTTATCCTTCTCCTTATGTGATTTCGTTCGATCAGAAAACATGTGCTCAACCCTATCTTTTATTCTGTGCTCTTCTTTTGATACTTTTTTCTTTGGAGCCGCAACCTTTTTCGGAGCCGCCACCTTCTGCCTTTTTATTTTTGGCTCCTTCCTTGAAGCAATATCTAACCCAGTACGACCATCGTTACAAGTTGCTGCCTCCGTTGCCTCTTGAAACTGATGAACTCCTAAATCACATGACAACGGCAGAACATTCTTTGCTCTTAACGAATTCAAGTGCACAGCAAATTCAGGTAAACCAACAGCACCACTGGAATACTTATAATAAACATTCCGTGTGGTGACAATATCATCTTGTGTCCACTTCGCTTCAACTTCCCTCAACTCGGCCAAAGTGTCAGACATTAGAGTATTGTCTTTACGCAACACGGCCTGAAAATGACTCCCACCGAAAAGCAAACAGGCCGTCTTTAAGTTTGTAGGCGCAGCCTTTCGAGACATAGGAATCTCAAAATAAACACCAAAATCGCCTACACGACCACATTCTAATTCCTCATACGTTAACACATTGCATGCATACACCTGTGAAAACGCATATATCTCGACATGACTCGCCCATTCACATCGATATGGGGTAGCATCCAACATGAACTCTAAATACTGATCCACCGGATCCATATCAACGTCCAGCCTAGCATCACATGTATGCGAAGGCTTCCCACGTCTAATAGCTTCCCTCCTGTTGCTTTTTATTTCTCTCAGATTATCCTTCATCATATCGGACAAAGTCATGCCACCCGCACCATAAGAATCATTCCGATGCGCAGATAAATAGTTACACAGCGTCTCCCTTAACATCATAATTCTAAACAAGTGCATTTCAAACGAATTACTAGAGTTGACAACCCACGAGATAAAACCATACTGAAAGGACACCAGGCAAGAATATAAACAATTGCCATCTGGAGCAGGATTGTGAGCATTACAAGCCGCCTTGCTCATCAAAGAGCTCGGCATCATATTAACATGGGGCCACCACAGCGACATAATAGAATACTTTAATGTTGTATCACAGCGAATTCGTCTCCTCCAATTACATAGAATTGACCTCGTTATCTCAAAAATTATCAGGCAAAAAGACCTGGCAAAAACAAAGACTTCAAAACTGTAGATCCCGAACTCCACCGACCAATCCCACCTGACAATTTTTGTGAAGACATGCCCCAGATGGCAATAACACAAGTCATTCTGACCACCATCTCAAAAACAAGAAAGAAGAGCTGTACAAACAGGAATTCAGATGACGTTGATACCCTCCCATATCTTAATCATACTTGCCTGTGTCTCATCCAAACCAAGATTATTCGGACATCACAAGAGATATCAATCTTTGTTTAGAAGAAAACTCATCTTTGTTTGAAAATGTCTTTGTGACAAAAACACTATCGGCGGATGGATATCCAAACGATAACGAGTAAGTCAGACATCACACATTCACACTTCTTCTAGACATCGGTCTTCGTTTAAAAGAAAACCATTCTTTGATATTCAGTGTCTTATTGACACTGACCGATGAGATTAAACACAAAACAAGATTGCTCAGACACTCTTCTCCTTCAACCGGTTCATTGATATGTGACATACACCTACTCGAACCCAAGTCAAGCTAGGATCAAGATCAGTGGGGTCGTGGGCTAGCGCGCGAACTCAGCGCTGCACGGCCCACGAGAACCCCTCGCGGTGCACGCCACCAAATGCACAGGAATCGAGCTCACTTTCCGTCGAAGTGAGCGACGTGACCAGGACGGGGCCCCGGACTGATCAGAGCAATTGATCATCGCTTGACTCTATCCTCGGGTCCTCTCCTTCTTCTCCGTTGCTCACGGTTGGGTTATTCGGAACGATGCCGTCGAGGACGGCGCCGGATTCGGCGCGGAAGGCGACGGCGGCCGATCGTTTGGCCGCGGATTTGGATGCGGAGTTTGAGGCGTTGACTCTGGCCTCCCCCTCCTTGGTGGGGGGCACCATCGTGCCTACGCCGAGCTCGGCTTCGGCTGCTGGTACGTTGGCTTCGTATTCGACGATCGGGAATGTCTCGGCGCCGGCTGGTCGATCCCGCTCGTCCCTGGCCGGCGCTCGGCCTCGCGGGACGCTGATGGCCGCGCGCCATAGCACGTCCCCGGGCTTCTTTCGGTCCTCGGGCCTCACGGCCCGTGCGGGGGATTCATTGGGGGGGGAGGTGGATATTTCAGGATTCACTTTCCCCAACGCCAAGT